>JAQQSZ010012105.1:0-12092 GCA_028646595.1 Phalanger gymnotis | reverse complement strand
GCCATCTTGGAGTTGGGGGGGGAGGAGGTGGGGAGAAAATTTGTGATTAGAACACCTGTGAAAATCAATGCTGAAAACCAAACATGTTAAAAATAAATTAAAATAAAATAAAAGGAAAAAAAAGTAGCCCACAAGAATTGGAATTTGAGGGGATGCCCATCAATTGGGGAATTGCTGAACAAGTTGTGGTGTATGAATATAATGGAATATAAGCTATTGATATAAGAAATGATGAGCAGAGAGACTTCAGAAAAACCTTGAAAGGCTTATATGAACTGATGCTGAGTGAAATGAGCAGAACCAGGAGAACATTGTACACAGTAATAGCCACAGTGTGCAATGACTGACTTTGATAGACTTAGCTGTTCTTAGCAATGCAAGGACCTAAAACAGTTTCAAAAGACTCATGATGGAAAATGCCATACACATCCAGAAAAAGAAATATGGAATCTGAATGCAGATATAAGTAAACTATTTTCTTTCTTTTTTGTTGTTTTTTTTATGTTTTTGCTTCTCATGGTTACTCCCATTGACTCTAATTCTTCTATACAGCATGACTAATATGAAAATATGTTTAATAAGAATGTATATGTAGAGCCTATGTCAGATTGCCTGCCATCTTAGGCAGGTGGCAGAAAAGGGAGGGGGAGAAAATTTAAAACTTATGGAAGTGAATGTCAAAAAATAAAAAATAGATAAATTGACTTATTAAAAAATAAAATAAAAATAAGATTGTGGACATCATATTTCAAGAAATGGTCAAGGAAAACTGACCTGATATTTTCAAATCAGAGGGTAAAATAGAAATTGAGCGAGTCCACCAATCACCTCCTGAAAGAGAACGCAAAATGAAAACTACCAGGAATATTACAGCCAAATTGCAGAACTCCCAGGACAAGGATAAAATATTGCAAGCAACCAAAAAGAAACAATTCAGATATTATGGAGCTACAGTCAGAATAACACAAGATTTAGCAGCTACTATATTAATGGATCAGAGGGTTTGGAATATATTTTTGAGGACAAAGGAGCTAAGATTACAAACAAGAATCACTTACTAGAAAAACTGAGTTTAATTCTTCAGGGGGAAAACAGATATTCAGTGAAATAGAAGACTTGGAAGCATTTTTGATGAGAAGACCAGAGACGAATAGAAAAAAATGTGACTTGTATACAGGACTCAAGAAAAGCATAAAAAACATTCTCAAAAACTGAAAATGGAAATGATAGAAGCTGTTGTATATTTAAGCATTGTGATACAAGCTCTACTAACAATTGTACAGGCTTGAATTATTACATCCATAAGCAAATCACTTACTAGCACTATTAATACACTAGAAAGTATGAGTTTGTAGCATTTTTATTTGGGTCCTTGTCCATTCTTTCTTGTCCTTAGCTGCATCATGTTGCCTATAGTTAAACCGAGAGTTTCAAAACCTTGTCTATGATCTCGTGAAGATTTCTGTAGAACATGTTCACAAAATTGAACCTAGAGAATAAAAACAAGACATCATCTTTGTGAGATATTTCCCAGCCAAATAGAGGTCTCCCTAAGTCATAATTCAGGTATTATGGAAGCATAATATTCAGGATAATAAAAACCTTTTTACTTTAGAAAGTTAATTACAAACAGAAAAGTCCATCTTTTCAACGCACTCTTCTTCTAGTGTTCATAATGTTTTCTAGTTGTGAAACATCTTATCTCCAAAGAATTAATATTGTGTGTGACACAGAAGGCATCATCAACTTTAATAAGATATAGATAATAGCAATAATTACCTACATGAAAAAAGCAGGATCCATGGTATGCATGACTGGAAAAAGAGATGAAACAATTAGATACAAATAAAAAGATTTGTCGTTTGGTTGGTTGTTTTTTTCTTTTTTGGTAGGAAAACAATGCAGCTAAAATAGGATGGAAATGAGGTATTAGTGAAAAAAATAGCTTTTCAGCAAATTGCTCGGGTGAAGGTCTCACTTTATGGATCTATAGTGATCTAATTGAAATTCATAATAGGAGACATTCTTGAATTGACAGTTAAAGGATATAAACATTTTTTTCTGGGAAAGAAATCCAAATAATATTGATGTAAAAATGCTCCTAATAATTATTGAAGAAGTATAAATTTTAACAACTTTAATGTTCTACTCCATACTCATCAGATTGGCATAGTTAATCAAAATAAGACATGAATGTTGTAGCGGCAATGGGAAAACAATAATATTAAGGTATTCTTGGTAAACCTGTAAGCTGGTTCAGCTATTCTGGAAAGCAACTTGGAATGAAATATGAAAAAGTTATTAAATTGTACATAGGCTTTGACATAGTGATAGCAGTTATGCTAGGGGCTTATTCCCCCAAAGAAGTCACAAAAGAGGCTTTTCCCATATGTGCCCATATTTATAGCAGCTTTTTGTGGTGGCAAAAACTAGAGATTAAGGGGTTCCCAGCACAAATAAAATGTTATAGGAACGCATTGTAAGGAATTATAAAGTAGATGCGTTCATGCCTCCAGTGCATGATCCTCCTTATCTTTCCCTTTTGAGATTTTTTTCTCCCTTCAAGGTTCAGTTCAGGGTCCAACTCCTATCATATCTTTCCTTCTGACTGCACCAACCCCATTATTAATGGTCTCACCCTTCCCTTTACTTTGTGATAGGTATGTATAGATATATAGACACATGAATATCACACATACGTGTATACACATACATACATATATGTATATCCACACATATATACATGTATCTGTGCATACATACACAAGTCAATTTGCAACGTTCCTGCATTAAACTTTGCTACTTCACCCCGTTAAGGCGACTTTATTAGCAACCTTATTTTCATTTTTTGCAATTGCAGCCATGATATTTGTGGTTATACATAGTAGAGGGGAAAAAAAATGAAAGGTAACATACTCACAAGTTTGTGGAGTGGCCAGTATCCTACTAGGTATTCCTCGGCCTTGTTTATTATACTGCCATACATGTTGTTGTACAGTAAATAACTCCCTGTGCATTTATTGCATATTTTTACTGTTTGCCTTTACAAATCAAATTTTATGCTGCTATTATGTCCTTAGAGCATAATGCAAATCCTTTGGATCTAAATCCAAGCATACAAAGTCACTGATGTGGTTTAGAAAGAAAATAAAGGTTAGAAAAACTTCACACCAGAATGTCTGCAACCGCTGTTGAGCTGATCTACCAGCTGGCTAGAGATGTTGAAACTGCTGAGCCCGTCGTCAATTTTAGCCTTAAGGTTAAACATGAAATAACTCCTGTTATGCCTCCATACTCTGAGATCCTTAAGTATCTCAAAGGGCACATGAATCAGATGTCACTGATAGATTATTTCAAGCCAATGCATCCTGCTCTCAAATACTATTCACTGGCTGTGAAAAACATAATGCAGAGGTGATGTTGAGACCTCTCCAGTCTCAGTGTCTTCCAATAGTATTAACTAATTTCCCAGAAATCTCTTCCTTGGTTTTAAGGGGTGGCTAAGATAAAGAGATATACACAGCATAGTGTGTAGTACTGTTCCTCCACACCACCATCTAATACAGTGGAAAGAAAGGTTCAGTTTAAAAAATACTTTAGTTTTAATAACTTTATTTGCTGTACAGTATTCATGGAAATACATATTTTATATTACGAAAAAGCAATAGTGTCTGAAATCAATTTTAATGAGATATTTGCACAAAAGGTCACAGATTTCTAGGGAATTACTGGCAAGAAAAAATATTGTACATGTTACCAATTTTATTTTGCGTTCTACATTGTATGGGTTGTTTCATGTTTTCTATGTTAGGAAAAGTGCATTTATCAGACTTAATGTTCTGTTGTAAAGAATTGTTTGCAGAAACTTGTATTCTCAAATATGTCTAGTGAACAATTATAGGTTTTTGTAGCTGTGGGAACCTGCCCCACTATTTCACATAAATTGAATATATAAAATTTCATGGTTTATTTTACCTTTTGTACCATTTTTCTAGGAATGTTTTCCTCATTAAAGTTGAGGATGAACTATATTATTTTGCATGCACACATGCATGTACAGTGTCTCTATGCTGATGCATATCATACATAGGCACATGCATATTATATATAGCACTATAAAGAAGATATCTGTGTATGTAAATATGTATGTACATATACACATATGTATACATATGTGAGTACATATTACTTATTTGTGAACATATTGTTTTCCCTAATATAAATTCACAGAACATAGGGATTATTTAATTTTTATATTTGTATCCACAGTAAGCATCTAATAAATAATGTTTATTGAACTGATAACAAACCAATATTCTTTCCATCATTTTCATTCCAGATTTTCCTGAATTATTTTTACTATCAAGATAAGTTAATGTCATCCAAAAAAAAATCTATTTAATGATTTTAATTAACCAGTTTTCTATTATCTGTGGTAAAGCAGGAGAAATGCGCACATTGTAAGACCTCATTTTCATTCCACTGCCTTTTTCACAGACATGGTTATATTGTAACTTATGGGATCTAGGAAGCAAGCTTATAATTTATCTGTATCTCTATAAGTTAAAGCACAATGTTGGAAAGGTCTTGGCTTAAGGCTATTCTGCATTATGTCCAGATGTAACTGATAAAATTGACATTCTAGCTTCTTAAGTTAAAAATTTATATGACACATGACCATATCCAATTTGCAGATAAGACATAATAGAAATGGGACTCTACATACAGTACTCCAGCTTCAGGCTTTAAGAACTAGAACAGCACATATTGGCTTTCTAATGTCTTTATGGACTGAATCCTGCACATGAGCCTTATTGCTTGAACTTGCTGACATTCTAAAGATTTTCAGCACCAACCTAGGGGAGGTGGCAAAGACATTTTGTCTTTGTTTTCAAAAATACCTTCAAGGGCAAGAAAATGCTAACAAGTTTTTTCTTCTTCCTCTGACCAATGTATAAAATGGATGCTGAAAAGGAATTTTGCTCCTAGACAAATAATATTCTGTATTGATGTTGGTAGCTGTTTCAGCCTCAAGATTCTGGGTAACTAATTTCAAGATTTTCAAGAAGCTAAATGTTGAAATTTGATAAACACTTTCTGAACATTTTCATTTTTGTTACTCATTTTGCATCTGCACTTAATGTTTTCTTGTTGTCCTCTGAAATTAAGAGACAACTTCAAGATCTGAATTTTTGGTCAGATCACAAATCAATTTTTCATACCTTTAACTTTAATAAATTTATCTTTGATGATCTTCATCCTTATTTTTTATTTATCATTCCTTTTCTATTTACATTTAACTATCTAAACATATGATGCTGTGAAATAATAGCATTCTAGATTTGGAGACAGGAAGAAGTAGATTCAAGTCCAATTTCCCACACATTAGTTATGCAACCATGGATGTGTCACTAAATCTCGGAGCTTTAGGTTCCCAATCTGAAATATGGTGGATAATAATACCTGGATATCCTACTACTTTGGCTTGTTGTGAGGCTCAAATGAAATATTGTAGGCAAAATGATTTGTAAACCTCAAAGCATAATATATATATATATATATATATATATATATATATATGTCAGGCATTAAGTATTAATTGTCATTTCCTGCAATTATGATAACTTCAAATGATGATGGAATATCTTTTTAATAAAAAATTGAACCATAAATTATTTTGGAACATGGATTTAGAACTAAGAAGAAAAAGATGACATCTAATCCCATGTCTTCATTTTGTATCTGAGGAAATAGACTCTGAGGCACTAAGTGACTTGCCTAAAGTCAAATAGGCAGAACCTAGGAAAACAACGACAGCGTAATTTAGGTTTTACTACAGTAGAACCTTGGTTTATGAATAACCTGGTTTATGAATGCTTTGCAGGATGAGGAAAAATTTTTTTCCCAAAATTTGTCTTGCAGGATGAACAAAAATTCACAGTAGGAAGATTGGAGGTTGCCTGGGATATCTCATCTGAGGAGAAGGTTGAGAGGTCAGAGGAATTCCTCATGTCAAGTGAGATTAGGGAGGTTTATCAGATGTGGGAATATAACACCAATCAGAAAGTGAAAAATCTTTCTGGCCTATTGAATAAGCCTCAGATAAGTCCAACAAAGGGAGGCCTGATTAGAGACAGGCTCACACCCTTTCATTAACTAGGTATGAGGCCCCAGGCTTAGACTATTTTGTTAGTTAGCAAACTAGTTTGCTAGTTTGTGAGAGGTGTGAAACCCTCAGGGCCTTAAGAGGAGTTGCTAAGACCAGAGCCAATGGTATGTGAGCTGAGTTCTAGGCAATCAGATGACAGCTAGGATTGTATAAAAAGAGAGCCCAGAACTAGGAGCAGCAGAACTGGGAGCAGCAAGAAGCAGGATTCAGAGGCAGACATCGAGAAGACATTGAGGCAGCAGGGAGAGCTAGCAGAGAGAGAGATACTGCAGAGCAGTAAAGACAGAGTTGTGGAGATCAAGAAACTCAGAGTCAGCTGAGCTGAAGGAGAGAGTACTGAGCAGAGAGTTAGAATTCATAAGTGATGTTTTATAGGAAGGCCCTAACAGTGAGAAGGGAGTGGGGGGAAGCTATAATATGGCTTGGTTCCTTTCTATCGTATTTTGTTATGATTTTATTGTTACAGCAGTGAGGTGGACTAATCGGTTTTGGAATATTATTGCTAATATATCAAATTTGGGGCATTGGTCCTTGGATTTGATCCTCTGGAGTCTAAATAAATTTTATACTTCCTCTGCCTTCTACCTAGAGAATTCCTGATACTTCATGATTCTGAATCACTCAGTCATGTCCATGGCCCTCTTCGAGGTCATGAATTTTGCTTTACTGCTGTATGAACTTATTCTCTACTGAAATGTAATACTAAATGAGTATCCAATATAAGGCAAAACAATTTCCAAAGTACTTTGATATTCCCCAAGTACTTTCCATTTATTCCTCAGATTGTCAATTAGTATTTGCCTTGGCACACTAATGGATGATATTTATATTGTGCCTTCTCATATTCTATCTCATATGATCCTCATGATAACAATGGAAAGTAAATATGCTTTTTATTTTAATATTTTCCCAGTTATTGTAAAGATAGTTTTCAGCATTCACTTTTATTATTTTGAGTTCCATTTTTTTCTCCCACTCTCCCTCCTCCCTACTAAAGATGGCAAGCAATCTTTTGTAGGCTACACATGAACAATCATATTAAACATATTTCTATATTAATGATGTTGTGAAAGAAAAATCAGATCAAAAGGGGAAAACCGCAAGAAAGAAAAGAGAGGAAATAGTATGCTTCAAACTTCATTCAGATGCCATAATTCTTTCTTTTGATGTGGATAGCATTTTCCATTGTGAATCTTGAAACTGTCTTAGGTCATTGTATTGCTTAGAAGAGCCAAGTCTATCAAACTTGATAATCATACAATATTGCTGTTGTGGTGTACAATGTTCTCCTGGTTTTGCTCACTTATATGAATAAATAAACATGCATATTTAGATAGATCCTACTTATCATTTTAAAGAAAACTCAATTTGTTGCTATGTTCCCTAGTGGTTTTGAACAGAAATGGGTGCTATATATTTTTTAAAAAGCTTTTTCTGATTCTGTTGAGATAATCATATGATTTCTGTTAATTTTGTTATTGATGTGTCAATTATGCTTATGGTTTTCCTAATATTGAAACAGCCCCACATTCTGGGTATAAATCCCACCTGGTCATAGTGTATTATGCTTGTGATAAGTTGCTGTAATCTCTTTGCTAATATTTTATCTACATTTTTTGCATCTATATTCATTAGAGAAATTGGTCTATAATTTTCTTTTTCTGTTTAGTTCTTTACAGTTTAGGTATCAGCTCTATATTTGTATTTTAAAAAAGAATTTGGCAGTACTCCTTCATTGCTCATTTTTCCAAACAGTTTATGTAGTATTGGAATTAATTGTTCTTTAAATGTTTGGTTGAATTTCCTTGTAAATCCATCTGGCCCTGGAGATTTTTTTCTTAGGGAGTTCGTCGATAGCATGTTCAATTTCTCTCTTCTGAAATTGGGTTATTTAAGTATTTTGGTTCCTCTCAAATAAATCTAGGCCATTTATATTTTTGCAAATATTCCTCCATTTCACTTAGATTGTCAGACATATTGGCATATGATTGGGCAAAATGGCTTTTAATTATTGATTTAATTTTCTCTTCATTGGTGGTAAATTCACCCTTTTCATTTTTGATACTGCTAATATGGTTTTCTTCTGTCTTTTTTGTAAATCAAATTAGCCAAAGGTTTATCTATTTTATTGTTTTTTACATAAATTCAACTTTTATTTTTACTTACTAGTTCAATAGTTTTCTTAATTTCAATTTTATTAATCTCTCTTTTGATTTTCAGAATTTCTAATTTGGAATTTAACTGGGAATTTTTAATTTGTTTTTTAGTTTTTTTAGTTGCACATCCAATTCATTGATCTGCTCTTTTTATATTTTATTCATGTAAGCATTTAGAGATTTAAAATTTCCCCTAAGGACTGCATTGCCTGAATTCCATAAGTTTTGGTATGTCATCTCATTATTGTCATTCTCTTGGATGAAGTTACTGATAGTTTCTATTCTTTTTTGTTTGAGCCACTCATGCTTTAAGAGTAGATTATCTAATTTCTAATTAATTGATAGTCTCTTTTTCAATAGCCCTTTGTTATATGTAAATTTTATTGATCTGAAAAGCATGCATTTACTATTCCTACCTTTCTGCATTGAATTCTGTGTTTTTTATGCCCTAGTATATTCCCTGGTCAATTTTTGAATAGGTGCCATGTACCATTGGGGGAAAAAAAAAGATATATTACTTTATATCCCCATTCAACTTTCTTCAGAGGTCTAGCATATCTAACTTTTCTGATATTCTATTTACCTCCTTAACTTGTTTCTTATTTTGTGGTTAGATTCATCTAGTTCTGAAAGGAGAAGGTTGAAGTCCCCCAGTACTGTAATTTTGCTGTCTATTTCTTCTCACTTAACTTCTCTATGAATTTTGATGCTATACCACTTGTTGCATATATCTTTTATATTATCATTACTATGAATGAGTGAATTAACATTACTGTGCTACCTTTTAGTAGGATGTAGTTTCCTTCTTTATTTTTTTAAATTACTTTTCTTTTTTTTTTTGTTTTGTCTGAGAACAGGATTGGCATCCATGTTTTTTTAAACTTCAACTAGAGCATAATATATTCTCTTCCAGCCTTTTACCCTTACTCTGTAAGTATCCCTCTGCTTCAAATGTGTTTCTTTTAGACAACATAATGTAGAATTTTGGTTTTTAATCCACTCTGCTATATGCTTCCATTTTGTGGGAGAATTCATCCCATTGATATTCACAGTTAAGATTACTCACTTTGTCTTTTTCTCCATCCTATCCCCTGCCCCACACCCAGTTTATGCTTTTCTCTCTCTTTCTTCAATGCCATCTTCAGTACTGTTTTGATTCTGACCACCACCTCCCTTCTATTATTAGTCCTACTCACTTTTCATGCCCTTTTCTCCTCCTGCTTTCTGTAGAGTAAGAAAGATTTCCAACTGAGTGTGTACATTATTCCCTCTTTGAGCCAAATCTGGTGAGAGTAAGGTTCAAACCACTTTGGCCTCCCTTACTTCTTTGCCTCTACCATAATGTGTCTTTGCACTTCTTCATATGATGTAATTAACCCTTTTCTGCCTCCTTCTTTTCTCTTCTCCATGTATAATCCTTTTTTACCCTTTAATTATTTTTTTATCATCACATCAAATCCAACTTGTAACCTTATCCTCTGTATATGTATACCCCTTTTAAATGTTGTCATAAAGATACAGTTCTCAAGAGTTACACCTATCATCTTCCCATGTAGGGATATAAATAGTTTAAACTTATTGCATAGCATGTTTTTTTTTCTTTCCTTTTTACCTTTTTTTTTTGCCAGTCTCCTGAGTCTTTTATTTGAATATCAAATTTTCTGTTCAGTTCTGGAATTTTTTAATTAATATTTTTTTTTATTTTTTGTTTACAACCCTCAGAGCTGCATGATTTGAGTTTCAGATTTTCTCCCCCTCTTCCCCCTCAAGACGGCATGGAATCAGATGTATCCTTTACATATAACTTCTCATTGAACTTATTTACACAATAGTCAAGTTGTAAAGAAGAATTATGACCAAAGGAAAAAATCATGAGAAAGAAGGAAAAAAAGAACAAAAAAAGAGAAAAAAAACAAAATAAAAGAAGAAAAAGGAGAGCAGTTTGCCTCAATTTGCATTCATACTCCATACTTCAATTGTCTTTGAACCTTGTATTGCTGAGAAGAGTGAAATCTATCAATATTAGTCATCAAAGAATCCATATATCTGTGGTTGTGTATAATGTTCTCCTAGTTCTGTTCTGCTCACTCAGCATTATATCCTCTAGATTTTTCAAGGTTATTATGAAGTCTGTATCTTCCCCATTTCTTATAGGACAATAGTATTCCATTGTATTTATATACCGCAACTTGTTCAGCCATTCCCCAATTGAAGGATATAGCCTTGATGTCGAATTATTTGCTACTACAAAAAGCTGCTAAAAATATTTTTGTATTTACAGGTCCTTTTCCCATTTGTGTGATCTCTTTGGGATACAGCCCTAGAAATGATATTGCCTGGTCAAAGTGTATGAACATTTTTATAGCCCTTTGGGCATAGTTCCAAATTGCTCTCCAGAATGGCTGGATCAGTTCACAATTCCACTGACAGTGTAACAGTGTTCCAATTTTCCCAAATCTTCTTCAGCATTAATCATTTTCTTGTTTTGCCATTTTAGCCAATCTGATAGGAGAGATGTGGTACCTAAGAGTTGTTTTGATTTGCATTTCTCTAATCAGTAGTGATTTAGAGCATTTTTTCATATGCCTATAGATATCTCTAATTTCTTCCTCTGAAAACTGCCTGTTCATATCCTTTGACCATGTCTCAATTGGGGAATGACTTGTATTCCTATATATTTGGCTCAGTTCCCTGTATGTTTTAGAGTTTAGGTCTTTATAAGAGACTGTAGTTGTAAAGATTTTCTCTCAGTGTTCTGCTTCCCTTCTAATCTTTGTTGCAGTGGCTTTTTTTTTATACAAAACCTTTTCAATTTAACATAATTATCCATTTTGCATTTTGTAATGCTCTCTGTCTCTTGTTGGCTTATCTCTTTTTTGCTTTCCCATAAATCTGATAGGTAAACTATTCCTTGCTCTCCCAAACTGCTTATAATATCAGCCTTTATTCCTAAATCATGAACCATTTTGACTTTATTTGATATATGTGTAAGTTAATTGATTTCTGCCCTACCATTTTCCAATTTTCCCAGCAGTTTTTGTGAAATAGTGAATTTTTAGCTCAGAAGCTGGACTCATTGGGTTTATCAAAGAGTAGATTGCTATAGTCATTGACTACTGTGTCTCATGTACCTAACCTATTCCACTGATCTAACACTCTGTTTCTTGGCCAGTACCAGGTACTTTTGATGACTGCAGCTGAATAGTACAGTTTAATGTCTGCTCTGGCTAGACCAACTTCCCTAGAATTTCTTTTCATTAATTCCCTAGATATTCTAGACCTCTTGTTCTTCCAGTTGAATTTTGTTATTACTTTATCCAGCTCTGTAAAATAATTTTTTGGTAGTTCAATTGGTATAGAGCTTAATAAATAAATTTAGGTAAAATTGTCATTTTTATTATATTAACTCAGCCTAACATGAGAAACTGATACTTTTCCATTTATTTAGATCTGACTTTATTTCTATGAAAAGTGTTTCATAATAGGCCCTGGGTTTGTCTTGGCAGATAGACTCCCAAATATTTTATAGTGTTTACAGTAACTCTGAATGGAATTTCTCTTTCTAACTCTTGCTGTTGGGCTTTATTAGTAATGTATAGGAATGCCAAAGATTTATGTGGGTTTATTTTATATCCTGCAACTTTGATAAATTTGTTTATTATTTCAAGTGGTTTTTTTACTTGCTTTTCTAGGATTCCCTAAGTGAATCATCATATCATCTGCAAAAAGTGATAATTTAGTTTCTTCTTTGCCTATTCTAAATATTT
>JAQQSZ010012103.1:0-12093 GCA_028646595.1 Phalanger gymnotis | reverse complement strand
TGCTCAGATTGTAAGCCCACCTCCCAGCCAATGGTGAGAAGGGTCAGAGGTGGGCGGGAATTCTCTTGTGTTAGGTATAATTATTGGTGCTTTGCTTCTTGTAAAGCGCCTCCTTTGCTGGTTCCACTCTGTGCTAGCAGGGGACACCCTATTCTCAAGAATGGAATAAAATTTATTTCTGTTCTCACCCTGAGATGGCTCCTTATTATAAATTAACTTTTAATTGGTGAGGTTCTTTCATCCCACACAGCTCCATTCCAGTATATTATATAGGGATATTTGTGAATGCTTTCCAATACTGCTTTGAAAGGGTTGTGATGTCCAGTATAAGACTCATGGAGCCCAAGGTTGCATTGGTCTCAATATAAATGCATGCAGTTCAGCATCTTGCTTTCCTCTAAAGCTAAGTAAAAGCTTTACAAGCACACAATATTTCCTTATAAATGGACACAATTCCGCAGAAAACTGGAGCATCTACTGTCAGTCAGGGCACCTATCTACTTCCTAGTTCCTTACTATTCTCTTCATTGTATCAAGCCAATTAAACTTCCATCAGTTTTGATTTACTCAACAAGAGTTCTTCTCTTTTAGTAAATGTTCTACCAAAGAATTGATGTAAGGAGAAATAATTGAAACTGCACAGACTAGACCTATTGCAATGTATTCAAATCAGTGGGAGAAAACAAGTCTTAAGGAAATACCATCTTTCCTACTCTGTGATTTAACTTCTAAAAAAAGGTTTTCCCTTGTAGCCAATAGAGATAGTTGTTGGTTAACAAACACAAATTGAAAAAGAAGTCAACAGTACAGCATTGCGCCTCATACCATTCTTCCTACTAACACTAGTCTTAAACATCAAGCTTTTGTTCCTCATTCCAAAGCAAATGAAAAATTGAATTCAATGACTTTTACTTTATTCCATCTTTAATATATGCATCCTTTGAAAGATATGTTCTTAATTCAAATTGATCTGTTTGCTCTGGTTCAATTAATTAAAGAACTTTGAAGCTCTCTTTGGATTTCTTTGCTTTCTCTCTAATGGAATAGAGCTGAATACTAAGTGATGAGTATTGAACCATGGGGATTAGAAAAAAGTCCCTTGGTGAAGGAGTATTACAAGGCACTGAAGACATTGCTTCATTCCAGTAGATTATAGCTATCTTTTAACATCCAGCATGATAATCCAGAGCCCAATGTTGCCTTGGCCTCAACGAAAATGAATGGGAATTCAGTATCTTGCTTTGCTCTAAAGCTAGACAAAAGCTTACAAGCACAGAATGTTTTCTTACAGATGGACACAATTCCACAGAAAAATTAGAATATCTACTAACATTCAGGGCACTTATTCGACTTCCTAGATCCTGACTATTCTCTTCATTGTATCAATCCTATTAAGGTTCCATTAGATTTCATTGGCGTAAAAACGATTCTTCTCTCTCAGTTAATGTTCTACCAAAAAGAAATTCCTTTGGCCAGTTGAGGAAAGAGAAAAGTCTTAACTGGACCCAAAATGGAAGAATCTCCACAGCCTAGGACTATTGCAATGTATTCAATCCAATGAAACAAAACAAGTCTTAAGGAAATGCAGTCTTTCCTATTCAATGACCTACCTTCTGAGAAAAGGTTTCCCCTTGTTGAAATGACAATAGTCATTGATTCACTAGCACAAATGGAAAGGGCACTCAAACAACATAAGATGTGCCCCATAACCTTCTTCCTCTTAACATTAGTCTTAAAGATCAAGTTCTTGTTCTTCATTCCAATGTAAATGAAACATTAAACTCAATTACTTTCACTTTATTCTTTCTTAACTATGTTTATTCTTTAAAAGAATGTGTTCTTCATTCAAACTGATGTTTGCTCTGGTTCTACTGGTAAAGAACTTTGAAAGCCCTTGTTTAGATCACTTTGCTTCTCTGTAATGACCTCAGTCAATGGAATAAAGCTGAATGCTAAGTAATCAGTTGTGAAATTAGAACAAAAGTCCCTGTGTTGAAGGAATATTCCAAGGCACTGCAGACTTGCTTCTTTCCAGTAGATTATATAAGGATCTTCTTGACAGCTTGCCAACACTATTTTGAAAGGCTGCCTTGTGACATCCACTGTAAGATTCATAGGGCCCAATGTTGCCTTGGCCACAATATAAATTAATTGGAATTCAGTTTCCTGCTTTCCTCTAAAACTAGGCAAAAGTTTTACAAGTGGTAAATAGACATATACATTTACAAATAGACATAATTCCACAGAAAGCTAGAATATCTTACTGCCAGGGCACTTAGCTGACTTCCTAGATTCTCACTATTCTCATCATATGATCAAGTCAATTAAGGTTCCATTTGATTTTATTGACCCAACAAGGGTTCTTCTTTTTAGTAAATGTTCTACCAAAGAAAACTCTTTCCACCAATTGATGGAAAGAGAAAAATTCCTACTGGACCCCCAATACTTGAAACTCCACAGTTGAGGCCTATTGCAATATATTCAATCCAATGAAACAAAATAAGTCTTGAGGAAATATAATCTTTCCCATTCAGTGGTTTACCTTCTAAGAAAAGGTTTCCCCTTGTAGCCAACAGAGATAATCATTGATTCGCCAGCACAAACTGAAAATGGAGGCAAACAACATTCTTCCTCCTAACACTAGTCTTACGCTTCAAATCATTGTTCCTTATTCCAATGCAATGAAATATTGAATTCCGTGTTTTTACTTTATTCTGCATTGTATATACTTATTGTCCGAAAGAATGTGTTCTTCATTCCTACAGATCTATTTGCTTTGGTTCTATTGGGTAAAGAACTTTGAATGCCTTTGTTTGGTTCTCTTTCTTTCTCTGTAATGACCATAGTCAATGGAATAGAACTGAATCCTCAGCAATGGGTACTGAACCATAGAGATTAGAGCAAAAATCCTTTTGTGAAAAATATTCCCAGGCACTAAGGACATAAAGACTTTATTTCAATAGTTTATATAGGGATCTTCTTGAAAACTTCTTAACACTGATTTAAAAGGCTGCCTTTTGAAATCCAGTGTAACACTCATAGGGCCCAATGCTGCCTTGGTCTCAATGTAAATGCATGAAGTTAAGTATCTTGCTTTCTCCTGAAGCTAGGCAAAAGCTTTACAAGCAGAGAATGTCTCCTTACAAATAGACACAATTCCACAGAAAGCTAGAACATGTGCTGTTATTCAAGGTGCATATTTGACTTCCTAGACCTAGATCCTCACTATTCTCTTCATTTGATCAAACCTATTAAGGTTCCATCAGATTTGGTTTGCCCAAAAAGGGTTTTTATCTTTCAGTAAATCTTCTACCAAAGAAAAAGAAAATCCTTTCTGCCAATTGAAGGAGAGAACATTGTCTTAACTGGACCTCAAGTGCTAGAAACTCCACAGTCTAGGCCTAGGTCAATGTATTAACTCCAATGAAAAGCCTAGACTGTGAAAGTTTTTAGCATCTTGGATCTACTTAAGACTTTTCTCTTTCCTTTATTGGCAGAAAGTATTTTATTGGGTGGAACATATACTGAATCAGAAGAATCCTTTTATAGGTAAACAAAATCTAATGGAATTTGAATAGGCCTGACGCAATGAAGACAATAGTGAGAATCTAGGAAGTCAAATAAGTGCCTGAATGAAAGCAGATACTTTACCTGTCTGTGGAATTTTGTCTATGTATAAGGAAACGTTTTCTCTCAGTAAAGCTTTCAGCTAGCTCTAGAGGAAGACAAGATACTGAACTCCCATTCATTTACATTAAGGACAAGGAAACATTGTGCCATAGGAGTCTCACCCTAGATATCTAAATGAAGCCTTTAAAAACAACATTAGAAACATTTCAAGAAGATCCCTATATAATCTACTGGAATCAAGCAATGTTTTCAGTGCTTTAGAATAATCCTTCAGAAAGAAATATTCCTTTAATTCCCATGTTTCAGTACCAAATGTTTGGGATTCAGCTCTGTTCTATACAGGGGCTTTCAAGGTGCTGTACCCAATAGAACCATAGGGAACCAATAAGTTTTCATGAAAAACACATTCTTTAAAAGGATACACATATTCAAAATGGAATAAATTAATAAACATTGAATTCAATGTTTCATTTGTATTGGAATGAGGAACAGCACTGGACCTTTAAGACGTGTTAGGAGAAAGAATGCTATGGAGCGCTTCCTATTTTGTTGGAATACCATTTTAATTTGTGCTGCTTTATCAATGAATATGTATTGTTGATACAAGGGGAAATCATTTCTTATAAGATATACCATTGGATGGGAAATATTGCATTTCATTGAGACTTGTTTTGTTTTGTTGGATTCAATATATTACAATAGGTCTAAATTGTGTCAGTTTTGAGCATTTTGAGTACAGTTAAGATATTTCTCTTTCCCTTAATGGGCAGTAAGGAATTCTTTGGTAGGACATTTAGTGAAAGAGAAGAACCCTTTCTTGGGTGAACAAAATCTAATGGAACCTTGATAGGATTGATACAATTAAGATAATAAAGAGGATTTAGAAAGTCAAGTAAGTGCCCAGAATGACAGCAGAAGTTGTCTTTCTATGGAACAGTGTCCATTTGTAAGGAAACATTCTTTCTTTGTAAAGCCATCACCTCATTTTAGAAGAAGGCAACTCCCATTCATTTACACTGAGGCCAAGGCAACATTGGGCCATATGTGTCTTAACACTGCATGGACAAAAGCAGCCTTTCAGAAGGTTGGAAAGCTTTCAAGAAGATCCCTGTATAATTTAGTATAACTAAGCAATGTCTTCAGTGCCTCGGAAAATTCCTTCACAAAGGGACTTTTGCTCCAATCCCATGGTTCAGGACAGATTGCTTGGGATTCAGTTCTGTTCCTAGACTGTGGTCATTACAAAGAAAGCAAAGAGATCTTAACATGGGGGTTCAAGGTTCTTTGCTCAATAGAACAATAGCAAAAGGATCAATTTTGATGAAGAACACATTCTTTAAAAGGAGAAGCATATTCAAAATGGAATAAAATACTTGATATTGAATTCAATCTCTCATTGACATTGGAAGGAGGAACAACAACTCGACATTTAAGACTAGTGTCATACAGAAGAATGTTATGGGGCACTTCCTATTTTGTTGGAGTATCTTTTCAATTTGTTCTGATCAATCAATGAATATTTATCATCAATATAAGAGGAAACCATTTCTTATAAGATATACCATTGAATGGGAAAGATTGTATTTCATCTAGATTTGTTTTGTTTTGTTGGAGTCAACTCATTACAACAGACCTAGACTCATCCAGTTTTAACTATTTTGGGTCCAGTTAAGACTTTTTTATTTCCCTCAGTTGGCAGTAATTATTTCCTTTGGTCATCTAGATTTGTTTTGTTTTGTTGGAGTCAACTCATTACAACAGACCTAGACTCATCCAGTTTTAAGTATTTGGGGTCCAGTTAAGACTTTTTTATTTCCCTCAGTTGGCAGTAATTATTTCCTTTGGTCATCTAGACTTGTTTTGTTTTGTTGGAGTCAACTCATTACAATGGACCTAGACTGATCCAGTTGTGGGTCCAGTTAAGACTTTTCTCTTTCCTTCAGTTGGCAGTAATTATTTCCTTTGGTACAACATTTACTGAAAGAGAACCCCTTCATGAACAAATAAAATCTAATGGAACCTTAATAGGCCTGACACAATGAAGATAATAGTGAGGATCTAGAAAGTCAAGTAAGTGCCCCGACTGACAACAGATGTTCTTTCTGTGGATCATTTATAAATGATGAGGTTTATATCTGGGAGAGCTGGCTCAGGTGTGAAAGAATTCACTTAGACCTTCTCTTTTAGCCAATGGGAGCTTTTTATTTTATGTGAAAAAGCATCAGGGGCCTCATTAGCAAGAAAGCTAAGCGAGACTGATATTTGGAGGAATTATGCTTATACAGAGGTTTCAGAATGATGATGTAGTTTTGGGGTTTTTTATGGAGATTAAAGATTAAAGACAGGACAGGATGACATAGGACAAGGGAGACAAAGGGAATTCTTCATGGTTTGAGAATTTAAGGATAGGGCAGCAGGATACAATTTAAAAATTAAAGGACCCAGGGAACACAGGATAAGGGAGACAGAAGTGATTCTTTTGTTACAGGTCCAAGATAAGGAGGAAAGGACTTTAGGACACCTTCAGGTTAAAGAATAAACTAGGGGCTTCACAAAGTACTAGAAAAGCAACTCTTAACCCTTAGGGCATCATTTGTATCTTTATCAGTTGTCTTCTTTGATCACTTTTCTGGCTGGTCACATCCTGGTCTTATCTCCTTGCTCTGTCTGCCTCAAGCACTCTTTTCTAACTCATCATAAGGAAATATACTCTCCCTGTAATGCCATCATCTAGCTTTAGAAGAAGGCAAGAGATTGAACTCCCATTCATTTACATCAAGGTCAAGGCAATATTGGGCCAGATTAATTTTTTTTGTTTTGTTTTGTTTTTTTATTCTGAACTTAAGAAATAAAACAAGCATCTCCATGACAAAGTGGAATAAAAAAAAAAGTTTCAGTACCTGAAACTGCAGATCTATTACATACATCTTGCTATTCCTTTTAAATATACCACAAAGTTATCATGTGACTTTCTTTTTTCTTCCCTCCTTACCCCAACCTAGAGACAGCTACAATTAGAAAAAAAAAATGTGTGTATGCATCTATATACGTACATGTCAGTTCTTACTCTGGATGCAAACAGCATCTCCCTTCATAGGACCTTTGCAACTAATGAATATTTATAATAGAATGACTCATTCAAAGTTTTTCTTAAAACAATATTGCTATTACTGTATACTGTTTTCTTGGTTCCACTCATTTTGCTCTTCATTATTTTGTGCATGTTTTTACATGTTTTTTCTAAAATTATTGAGTTCATCATTTCTTATAGCAGAGCAATATTCCATCATAAACATATACCACAGCTTGTTTAGCCATTCCCCAATTGATGGGTACCCCCACAATTTCCAGTTCTTTGCCACCACAAAGAGAGCTGCTATAAATATTTTAAAACATATAGATTCTTTTCCTTTTTCCCCTAATCATCTTGGTGAATGGACCTAATAGTAGTTTTGCTGGGTCAAAGGGTATAACCAGTTTAATAACTTTTGGGGCATAATTCAAGATTGCTCTCCAATATGGTTGGATCAGCTCACAGATCCACCAACAATGAATTAAGGTCCCAATTTTTCCACATACCTTCCAGCATTTGTCACTTTCCACTTCTATCATTTTAGTCACTCTGACAGGTGTAAAATGATATCTTAATGCTGTTTCAATTTGCATTTCTCTACGTAAAAATTATTTAGAAGATTTTTTCATATGACTATAAATTGTTTTGATTTCTTCATTGGAAAACTGCCTGTTCATATCTTTTGACAATTTGTCAATTGAGGAATAGTTTGTATTCTTATAGATTTGACAAAGTTCTTTATATATTTCAGTAGCAAATGGTAGCCCAAGCCACCATAGGCAGTTGAGGGAGCTGGGGTAGGGGTGGGGATTGGGAAGACAGGATGGAGCCAAACTAGATGGAATGAATCTTGGCAAAGCAAGGTCCATTCATTGTTTAAGGTCCCTTTTCTTCACAAGAACCACACTGGGAGCTGATGACAATGACAAACCAAGACGCTTTGACTCATCTCTCAGGCATCCTCCTTTTGGCAAATGACCTTATCAAGGATCAATCCATCTGCATATGGGATCAAGGTGGGGACAGGCCAAAAGCTGTTGAACATGCTAAGAAAAACTCTTAAAGGAAGTGAAAGTAAAGAATTGGACACAGCACATGACATACCACCTTTGGTTCCATTTGGAGATGTGGTTGGTTGCCTAGCTGTTCATACAAAGAAATGCAGATATTTTTCACCTAGGATCAACATACAGTATAACACAAATTATTTTTTGCATCTGTAAATAAGATCATGAAATGTACTAAAGCTTGCTCTGTGAATTTTAAGAACAATGAGAAGAAACCCGCAGTTAAATTTGGAGAAGTTAAATACTACTCTCTATAGGTTCCAAGATGTCAAGATGATGAAAGGAATATGATTTATTTAGAACTAATATAATCTGATGATTTGGAAGCATACCCTGTATTGTTGGGAAATTTTATCTTACATGTTTATGAAATAATTCAGAAAGGATGCTTCACAGAATAATTTTATATGAATTTTATATAGAAACCTGGCTGTCTGCAAGGTTGAAGTGGAGTTTATGATTTCCTATAGAAACTTTTGGTTATAGTTTTTGACATCAGTTAAAACCACTTCAGAAGTTGATTTAGCCATCCACATTTATGCATATTCTCCCACCTACAGAAAGAACAGACCCTCTAACAAATATTATCACAATACAACTAGTAGACTATCCAGCATTCCTATCACCAGACTTGAATGCTACTGTTGGGACTCAAGAAAAACAGACTCATTCATCATCTTCTTTATGTCTAGAAAAACTACAGCAACGATCTTGAGACTGGCTTGACAGAATAAAGAAAGAATATAGAAATTTGAAAACATGGAAAGAAAAATCCAATTATTTAGACCAAATTGTTCACATGAAAACAGAAACAAAAGAATTTCCTGACTCTAAGGACACTAATGGCAATGATGACCTCTTTATAAAGCATGATTCTCCACTCCTAACAAGTTTCCCTCAGTCACCATAATTCTCATTTAAGAAGCAAGCAGATAAATGTCTTTCATCTGAGGCTTGCCTGCTTCATTTTCTACTATCTGTATCTGTTTCTTCCAACCAAGATGACTATTCCTGGGTCCAAATGTAGAATAAAACAGTCTCTCCACTTTCCCCCAGCTATCCCTGAAGCCAAGCATACAACATTTTTGAGTGCCTGTCAAAACAGCTAAAATTAAGAAGATCCTGCTACTGGTAGAAATGAAAGCAGAGCCTTCAGATTTATCTTTGATTATTCAAGGAAAATGCTGAAACAAGACTCCTGGAAACCAAGATAGTGAAGTAAGCAGTGAGTCACTCTCCCTCTCCCTTACTGACCTTGAAAAACCCAGAAAATACTGTCCCAGGAAAAATCTTAGAACAGTGGAGCCAGCAAAAAGATGGAGTGCAGCAGTTTTTAGCTCACGAGGCTAGGAGGATTAATAGGAAAGGTCTCTCTGTGGGCTGAAGGGAACCAGTCCAGGATGGGAGGTATTCCAGCAAGCCAGCAGCAAGCCCAGCTCAGTGGACCAGTGGGAGATCCTGAGCCCCAGAGTGGAGGAGCAGGCAAGAGTCAACATCAAGACCCCAGTGTGCCTTCGCACAGCCAGGAGAATTGGCAGATAACAGCACAGAAAGGCGTCCACCAGTGGCTGAGCCTACCTGAGCTCTACTGCAGAGACCTTCAGTGGTCAGACTACCCCTCCCTCACACCTCACATGATGAGCTTCAACATAACCACAGAGAAATGCAGAAAGACCTTGGCACACCCCAGCTGGCTCCAGCTCAGCACCAGGTAAGCTACAGCATTATATAGCTTCTGACTGGCAGAACCGGAGGCCCCAGCACACAAAGCTAGTAACCATGCCCCTAGTCCCCAGCACAAGAAGTGTGAGCCATTGTCCCCTGTGCCCCAGAAGCAGAGATCCACTTTAAAAGTCAGGAAAAAAGGCAATTACAATGAGCAAAAAGTAACTTAGAAAAATGAAGAAAATAGATTCTTGCTATGGGGTCAGGGAAGATCAGAATATAAATTCAGAAGAGAACAGCATTTGAATATAACCACATTTGAAACCTCAAAAGGGAATATGAACTGGTCTCAAGCTCAAAAAGCATTCCTGGAAGAGCTCAAGAAGGATTTTAAAAGTCAAATTAGAGAAGTAAAAGAAAAACTGAACAATTCCTTTAAAAATACAATTGACAAAATGGGAAAAAAAATCACTAAAGAAAATAACTTCTTAAGTAAAATTGGCCAAATGGAAAGGGAGGGAGGTACAAAAGTTAACTGAAGAAAACAATTTATTAAAAATTAGAATTGGGTAAGTAGAAGCTAATGACTCTATGAAGCATTAAGAATCAGTCAAACAAAATCAAAAAAATGAAAAAAAAACCAGAAGAAAATATAAAATACCTCATTGGAAAAACAACTGACCTGGAAAATAGATCCAAGAGAGATAATTTAAGAATTACTGGTCTACCAGAAAGCCATGGTGAAAAAAAAAAGAGCCAAGAAATCTTCAAGGAAAATTTATCTGAGGTCCTAGAACCAGAGGATAAAATACTCATTGAAAGAATCCACTGATCACCTCCTCAAAGAGATCCCAAATTGAAAATACCAAGGAATAGTGTAGCCAAATTCCAGAATTACCAGGTTAAAGAAAAAATACTGCAAGCAGCCAGAAAGAAACAATTCAAATATTGTGGAACTACAGTAAAGATCATACAGGACCTTGTAGCTTCTAAATTAAAAGATCAGAGAGCTTGCAATATGAAAACTGCATGGGGATTCCAGCAGAAGCCAAGAATGGCCAGCAGGAGCTGAACCCAGGAATCCAGGAGCTTGGAATTCAGCCCTAGGGCGAGATGGGCACTTTGCAGAAAGGCATTGAGCGTGCTTTTTTGCTGCCTTCCCCTGGGACTCTTTGGGACCCAGGAGGGAGGGGTGGAGTTGACTATGGGGGGGGGGGAAGTGCCATAGGCCCCCAGAACCCCATCCTGTTGACTTTGTTGCTCAGTTGCCCTTCAGAACTTAGAAGTGGGGTGCTGGAGCAGTGTGGAGAGAAGGACACATCTGCAAGAGAACTTTTATTGGACTTTTTTGTTTGGGACTTTGCTAATTAAAGCATGCAGGTACCTGAGGGTGACAGGGTGACAGGAGGAAGCCTGCAACAGCAGTGTGGGGAGGACACACTCTTGAGGACTTTACTTGGACACTATTGACTAAAGAAATTGTTACTTGCTGGGACCTAGGGGTGGATGGTGTATGGTAAACAAGTATTTGGGGATATGATACTGAATGATACGTTGTGCATGTTATTCTTTACTTCTGAGATGGGATCACAAAACGTAATGCCTCTATGGTTCCAGGATCCGTGGCTATTTAGATTATGTTCAAGCCAAGGATCCTGGAGGGGTGGAAATGTTACTGCAATCAGACTTTTCCCTGTTCTTCCCATCTCAAAAGATGCTACAACAATCAAGTCTCCCTTTTGTTTGAACTGGTGGGAAACCTTTTGCTGTCTTTGTTTTGGAATATTTCTTAGCTATTTCTCAGCACTGAGGCAATCAGGAGTAATTGACTTGTATATAATGTGATACTGGGGATGGGGAACTTTCACACACCCAGCCTGGGTGAGGTCAGAGCCCTCAGGGCTCCAAATAGGATATAACTGAGGTGGTGTTTGACTTTTGGGGCTCACTCATGGAAAGAGTGTTGAGACTCTGGTCAAGTCGTTGTAACTGCCCCCCAGCTTTGATAACCCATACAGATATTGATACTTCTCTGTTAAATGTATTGTAATTTGATCAGACAAGGTCTGTCTGTAGATGTTTGTAATTTCAGTTTGTATTTGCTCTAAAGTTCAGGAGGCTTATCTTTTCCCCCTGAACTAAGTGAATGATATATTTATGTTTGATTAAACTGAGATTATTAACCCCTTAAAGTTGCCTTCTTTAGAAAAGCAGATCAGGGGCGGAGCCAAGATGGGGGCTGGGAAGCAGTGACTGGTGTGAGCTCCCCACCAACTCCCTCCAAAAACCTATAAAAAAATGGCTCTGAACCAATTCTAGAGCTGCAGAACCCACAAAGTGGCAGAGGGAAGCAGGGCTCCAGCCCAGGACAGCCTGGATGGTCTCTGGGTAAGGTCTGTCCCACACGGAGCTCCCAGTCCCCAGCTGAGGGGAGCAGAGCTGAGCCCAGCCTGCACAGCGCGAACAGACCAGACATGGACCTACCAGACCAGGAGACGAGCAGAGAGTGCCCTGGCATCCTGAATTACTGAGCTGTGCATCCACCAGACCTCTCAACCCACAAAGAGCAAAGACATCAGAGAAGGTTAGTGGGAAAAGCTGCGTGACTGAGTTTGCGGTTCAGCCACTGCCCCTGGGGCAGCGGAGGTGGGGCAGCTT
>JAQQSZ010012102.1:0-12093 GCA_028646595.1 Phalanger gymnotis | reverse complement strand
CTCCCCTCGGCTGGGGGCTGGGAGGTCCGTGTGGGACCGACCTTGCCCAGAGACCATCCAGGCTGTCCTGCGGTGGAGCCCTGTTTCCCTCTGCCACTTTGTGGGTTCTGCAGCTCTAAGATTGGTTCAGAGCCATTGTTTTATAGGTTTTTGGAGGAACTTGGTGGGGAGCTCACGCCAATCACTGCTTCCCAGCCGCCATCTTGGCTCCGCCCCCCTAGCTTGTTCTGTTTCACTTAGGACCATAGAATCATAGATCTAGAGCTGGAAAGGGCCATAGAAACCATCTTGTCCAAGCCCTTTCATTATAAAAGTGAGGAAATTTAGGCACAGAGAGATTATGACTTCTCCACTACAGCACTTATTTGCTTTGGTCCCTGAGGGCTGAAGTCTCTGGGGGACCCAACCTGCAAATTAAAACAGAAGTTGGAAAACTCTTCTTCTTCTCTTTTTCTTCCTCCTCCTCCTCCTCCTCCTCCTCCTCCTCCTCCTTCTCCTTCTTCTTCTTTTTCTTCTTCTTCTTCTTCTTCTTCTTCTTCTTCTTCTTCTTCTTCTTCTTCTTCTCCTTCTCCTTCTTCTCCTCCTTCTCCTTCTCCTTCTCCTCCTCCTCCTCCTTCTTCTTTTTCAAAAAGGTAAGACAATTTACTTTTGTCCTGCACAATTTTCATTTTTGATTTCTTGAAATAAAGCTCTGAAAAAATAAGTCTTTAAAGAGTTCCATTGTATTTTAAATGGAGCTACTTGACTAAGCATTTAAACCTAAATCATTATAGCTGTTATGGAATGACCAATAATAGGCCCGGTCCAAGCCTCTGTGGCTCATTGTTGAGATGTTGATGGCTTAGAAAGAGTGCAAATAGCAACTGTTTTCTCTTTTGGCCAGAAACTCTAAGGGGCTTCCCCTCACAGATTGATATCTCAGGACGATAAATTGAGCCATCTTTCATCTCTATTCTTACCTAGTCCTTAGTCATTGAATAGGTATGGCCTCAGAAAAACTGAGACCTTGGAAAGGCCTTAATTTAGAAAGGCCAAGGTCACCCTTGGCATCCGGGGCCACGACCAGTCACCTTGACCTTTGTCTTGCCACCGGACTCTGATGACTAAGGAGGAGAGAGCGAAGCTGGTGACTTTGCACAGCTCTGCCTCACTCAAATACAATTCATGCACAAGTCAAGACCTCACCCTCATGATGTCATCAGTCCTTTTCAGGAACGAAGGACTAACAACAACCACTATGACAGAGGACAGAATTAGGAATGAGTAGAAACTGTAAAGAATGCCACTGAGGCTTAGAGTCAAGAACAACTTTCAGATAATTAAAGCTTTCCAAAAGTGGGATAGGCTGCATTGAGAGGCGGTAAGTTTCCCATCCCTGGAATCTTCAGGCAAAGTCTGGAGTAAGTTGTAATGGGGTTTCCTTTTGGGTAAACTGCAGAGGTCCCATCCAACTCAAATTATCTGATTCTGTGACTCTATCCACTACACCAAGCTTATTCTTTTGATAATATGGTTTGATGAAACAATAGAAGTTTCTGTTTTTTTCATGACAAACACTTGGATCATTGTGGTTTTATAGACCTGACCTACTTTTCACTGTAATGTTAGTTAAAAGAAAACCGATTCAAATTATATGATGTCATCCTCATTTACTGGGAGCCCTGCTACTCGGCATGATGTCTCTCAGGGAAGGACAGTGTCCTTGATTCACAGGATCTCTTGTGGCCAGGCATTAGTGCAGTTGGATGATTCTCTCTGCTACTTCTTTCTCCAGCAGTGCTATTGTTGAAAATCCTGCTCAGGCTTTGGCAGCTTGCTGTGGTTCATTCTGAATGCTCTCCAGCGCTGGCAGCTTCTGTCCTTTTCCAAGGCGTTATTCTTGAAGTCTCTTGGATGCACTGTGCAGGGATGCTTCCTAGAGTACATGCCTGTTTCTTGTGCCCAAGACATGCTTTGCAAACCACTTTAGAAGATTAAATCTTTGAAACTTGACATTTTTTACTCCAGAAAGATGATGAATTACAGAAGTTAAAAGTTTGAAGTGATCTCAATATCCATCTCTTTCCAATTCATTCATGAAAGCAATTCCCACTTACTAAATGGTCCTCCAGTATCTGATTTAAGACCTTGTGCTGGTAAGCAAAATGGGCTCCTTAGCACTTAGTTCAACAAGTGCCTTGAAGAGTTTGGTTTGTTTCCTTTGAGTAATTCAGTGTATTTCATTGAGCCTTACTAGGTGCTAAGCCCCAGGCCCAAACCCCTATTAGGTGTAAAACCTATGTGGGTGTGGATTGGTAACTAAGGTGGGGCTAACTCAGGAGAGGGCCTAGTTTACAAATGAGTTTGAGTGATAGGTTTGGGACATCATAGGCTCTTAGACCACGTGGGTTTAAGTCGCCTCTTTGTGATGATTTTAGGTCACGTGGATGAGTCGCATGTGTGACTCACCCCTGATGCTGAAAAAAATATAAAACCAGGGGTTGGCCTTTTCTTTTTTGGAGCTCTCACCCACAGCTGTGGTGGCGTGCATGACTCTGGGCCAGACCTTGTTCTGAGCTCCCAGGCTGAACCTAGATGTTGGTAACTATGAATTGTATTGGGTCTGTCTGTTGATGTTTGTAATTTGTTTGTATTTTGTTCTGAAGTTCAGGGTGCTGGTCTTTCTCCCCTGAACTAAGTGAATGATATTTGTATGCTGAATTAAAGTAAGCTTGTCAACCCCTTTAACCTTGCTTTCTTTAGTTAATCAGATCAAAAGAACATGTGCTGTTGGTAGCTTTCTGGGTGCTGGCTGTGGGTGGATCTTACACCCCCACAGAAGCTTCTAGCCAGATTGTTGAAACAGACTTCCAATCAGAAGGAATTCCTTATTCATGTTAGGCCCTCTGGTTCTTCTTTTAACTAAAAATGTTATTTGTATATAGATATTTGTGTATATAGATTACATATAGACACTTGAGGCCTAGAATTTTATTACTGACTCCTTTTTTTAGATTTTTTGTTTCCTATGACTTTGTGGGTGTCCTAGCAACTATTCTTCTTTATTCTTTGTGGCTACTCTTCATTATACCTAACTTGGGGATAGTGTGTACGTGTGTGTGTGTGTGTGTGTGTATGTATATACATATGTGTATGTATATATATGTATGTGTATACACATATATGTGTATGTGCATATGTATATACATATATGTATGTGTGTATGTATGTGTATTCACATACACACACATATACACATAAAGCCTTCTCCCACCCCTATCCTTTTTTTTAGTTTAGCGATCTTTTGATTAGGTTTTTAAGACACCTAGCAAATACATATTTACCATTATTTTTCAGGATAGTAAATCTTTGGCCAGGAACCTGCCAACCCTATATCGTAAGCTATAGTCTAGAAATCCAAGTCCTTAGCTGACTGTTCACCTCTCAAATTATTTTTTTCTCTTCTTCATCCTGCCTTCAGTGGACAAAAGTGAGGAAAACACAACCTGTCCCCTCATGGTCTTCAGTTTCTTGCCTAAGCCATGACAATCATGTCCCAAACTGTCATTGTCATGTCACAAACAAATCACAACTGAGACTTCTAAGACACAATAAAGTTCAAGGACATTCATTCGACAAGAGTTTATTCAACATCTGCTCTGTGTCCAGAGTAATTTAAGTCTTTCTCCACCTATAATGTGACCCAATGAGAAGATTTCTGTTCTTGTTTCTCAGAGAAAGGAAATGTACTTCCAGGTTGTCTTGAGCATATTGGGTATAAGTTTAAGCTTTTGAGGCAATTCTATTACCCAAGCAACTCCCAGTTATAGAATAATCATCCTTTGAGGTTGGTCAAACTCCTGGAGATCATGGAGAGAACGCGGTTATAATTTTAATGAATTTGTACTATCATTGTATTAGTTATTTAGCTATAAGCAATGTGGCTTACTGGATAGAGCACTGGATTTGGAATCACAAAAACTTGCATTCAAATTCTGTTCATCGCACTAGTTTGCTATAAGACCCCAGGCAAATTACATAATCTCTGTGTACATCTGCTTAGGGATCGTCTAGAAGTCATTTACTACCTGTGTGACATTGGCCTAGACATTCAAACTCTTGGAACCTCAGTTCTCTCATGTAAAATAAAGGGATTGGACTAGATTGTCTCTGAGTTTCTTTTCTTCTCTAAATCTGTGATCCTGTAATGTTGTGTGAGATGTGTGCTGATGGAGGGAGTTTCTTGAAGTGACAAATGTTCTTTAAAATACATTTCATTATTGGTGATATTTGCTGTAGCCTCAATATTTCTAGTATATATCATTTTGTCAGCATTTGTACTTTCTTTGACTTAAAGAAATGACAAGCTTCTCAAAGTGATAGAATCTTGCATATGGTCTTTGAGAGTTTCTGTGACAAAAAAAAATCCCCAATATACTCTACTAAGAAAAGATGGGTTATGCCCCCCTTTTTTACATCTCAAACCCTCTTACAATCACCCCCTCATTATCTTCTCTTTTACATCAGTCTCCAATAAAGTGGTTGTCCTCCTCACCCAAACTGACCCCTCTATATGTACTCTTGATCCCATCCCCACCTGTCTTCATCTAGAGCTTGCCCCAGCAACCATCCCCAATCTCGCTAATCTTCAGTATCCCCCTCTCAACTGGTTTCATGTTGGTCCTCTTCTCAGCTATCAAGTTGATCTTCTAAAGTTCAAGTCTGACCATTTCACTTCCCTGTTCAATAATTTCCAGTGGCTCTGTAACATCTCCAAGATGAAATCTAAAACTTCTCTGTTTGATTTTCAAAGTCTTTCATAACCTTGCTCTCTCCTGTGTATCCACTCTTGCTACACCCCTCCCCTTACCCCACCAACATACCCTGACCTCTTTGCCCCTCCTCCCATCATGTACACCACTGCTCCACCACACATTTTCCCTAGTTGTCCCCCATACCTGGAATTCTCTCCCTCTTCATCTCCTCCCAGTCTCTCTGATATCCCTTGAGTCCCAGCTAAAATACAATATTCTACAAGAAGCATTTTCTGATCTCCTTTAATATTAGTGCCTTCCCTCTGCTGATTATCTCCAATTTAGTTTACTTAACTGTTGAACTTACATAACTATTTGCTTGTTGTCTCCCTCATTAGACTGAGCATCTTGAGAACAAGGACTCTTTGTTTTGTTTTGTTTTCTGCCTTCCTTTGTGTTTCTAAAAGATAGCACAGTGCCCAACACATAGTAGACATTTAATAAATCCTTTTTGAATGAATAACTGACTCCTTCCTTGCTGCTTACAGACAAACCTGGATATCCCACATCCTTGAAAAACTCTTACAACTCTACCACCCCCTCAAAGTATTAACCTTTTTATCTCTTTTCCTTTCAAAGCCAGACTCTTAGAAATATCCTTGTATTTCACTTTATCCTCACTTTTCCTCATTACTAAATTGAAATTGGTTTCTTTAAAGTGCCCAAGGGCAGCTAGGTGGCACAGTGAGTAGAGCACCGACCCTGGAGTCAGGAAGACCTGAGTTCAAATCCGGCCTCAGACACTTGGCACTTTTACTAGCTGTGTGACCTTGGGCAAGTCACTTAACCCCGATTGCCCTGCCAAAAAAAAAAACAAAAACAAAGAAACAAACAATAAAGTGCCAAATGATCTTTTAATTTCTAAGTTTGATGACCTTTTCTCAATTCTTATTTTTCTTGACCTTTTCTATGCTTGAAACTCTTGGCTACCAACTTCCCTTGTATGCTCTCTCCTCTCTGGGTTTTTGTGATGCTCCTTTTTCCTGGTTCTCCTACTACTCATCTAACCATTCCTTTTCTGTCTCCATTGCTGGATCATCATTCATTCTTGTCCTTGAAATTCCAGGAATAGTAAAGGTTCTGTCCTGGGTCCTCTTTTCTATCTCTATTTCTGTCTTTCTCCATTCTCTCTCTCTCTCTCTCTCTCTCTCTCTCACTCTACATATATATGTACATACATATCTATATATATATATATACACATACACATACACATACATATATACACAAGTGTATATGTATGTGAATATTTATCTTCATCTCTATTCAGATGACTTTCCGAGATTTATACATCTATCCCTCATCTATCCTAAGTTACAGGTCTACACCAACAATTGCCAATGGATATTTCAGACTAAATGTCTTGTAGGCATTTCAAACTCAAAAGAAATAATCATCCAAAAATAATCCAAAATTTCAAAAAGAAATAATAAAACCAATAACGATGACGATGATAGGCAACTCTGAAACAATAAGTTGCAGAGAAAATACCAGTCTGAAACGGTAGAAATTTCTTTACCTGAGCATGCCATACTCCAATGAAATCATAGGCCCCGTCTCTCTCCTTAGCAAAACAAAATGAAGAGAATTTAATTCCTGAGGTATTTCAACACCGTCCAGTTTCTGATTCTATTCAACCATGAGGTAAATGAAATCTCAAGAAGCAGCTAGAAAACCAGATGTTACAAAAGACACAAATAACATTCTCACAGCACGGCAATCTTTTCTTATTCTTCATGATACAAATGTGATCTTGAGCTCTCCCTAGAATTAAATTGTCATAGAGGGGGGAAAACCACTTTTCTTTTCATATTGTGTGTGAAATGTAAGCTTTTATGTTCAGTTCAAAGTGATGGGCACATTTGAAATTATGCTTTATTATTTCATTACTATTATATATTTTATATGTATTATTTATATTATTATATATATTATTTCATAAGGTCAATTTAGAGTGTATGGGCTGTTTAGGGAGCACTAATATCTCTGGTGTGAGGGCTTGCTGAGCCCATCCTGCTCATCCACCTTTGGTGTCCACTTTCATCTGACACTCAACCAGTGGCTCCAAGAAGCTGTAGCATATTCAGTGGTCACACTCTGGTAAAACCATCTTGGCAGATGGGCGTATTGGTAATTAAGGTGGGACTTTTTTTTTTACTGTTTTCTCTTTTAAAAATGCCTAATCAAATCAAATGCCCTTGATTAAGCCCTACTAAGTGCAAAGCCCCAGGCCCACACCCTTTTGCTAACTAGGTGCTAAACCCCAGGCTCACACCCTTTTGCTGATTAGGTGTGAATCCTTGGGGCCCTGACATGGATATATAAGATCCAAGGTTGGCCTTTGACTTTTGGGGCTCTCAGTCACTGGAAAAGTAGTGTGGGACTCTGGGCAGTCATTTTAAGAGCCCCTGGCTTGTAAACCCAGATGTTGGTGCTTTCCTGGTAACTATGAATTGTGATTTGGTCTGTTTATACTGTGTATGTTTGTAATTTTTTTGTATTTGCTCTGAAGTTCAGGTTACTGGCTTTTCCTCCTGAACTAAGTGAGTATATGTTTGATTAAAGTAAGATTGTTAACCCCTCAAAGTTACTTTCCTTAGTAAATCAGATCAAAAGAATTTGTGTTAGCAGCCTTCTATGTGCTGGTTATTGGTTTTACTCAGACATAGTAGCCACTAGCCAGAATGTTGCTACAATGGGCTAAAACAGATTAAGGGTAACCAATAGTCCTCAAACACATCAGTCAGTTAGGAGTATGTCTACCCCAAGCATGTGAAGACTTTCCCCAAAGAAATGAGCAGATGAGAACAAATTGTTCCAACTGCCATGAAGGCAGCTAAAGCAGGAGCTTTGAAGGGCTTAGCACTTGGTTAAACATCAAAGATGCCAAATTCACCCACTATATCCCGTGCCATTGCCAGTCATCCTGACTTACGTCTTGCCATTGGACTTTGATGACTGTAGAAGAGAGACTGAGGCTGACTTTGTGCAACTCTGCCTCACTTAAATCCAATTCATGAGGGAGTCAATATATCACCCCTTGACGTCACTGGTCCTCTTTGAAATGAAAGACAAACAAGGCCAATTTAAATGTTTCAACACAGTCACTTCTTACTTATCTTGATAGAAATTTACACTCCCAATTCATAGCTGAAATCTCAAAAGACTGCTGGCTGTGTCATCATTTCTTTATTTCACACCCTTCTTTCCCTCCCTTCCATGATGCTGTTTGTTCACCTCTCACCTTAAACATAACCTCTCTTATTCATGTTCCCCAATCCCTTTCTTCTTTATTTTGATGAGAGATCCTGGGAGACAGAAAAATATAGAATTAGAAAAAAATGAACCACTGACAGCTGTTCAGACATTAGGAGGGGGAAAAAAACCACATGGAAAGGAAGTGGGTAAGCTGGTACTTCTACGGCACTGAGTTTGACGGTACATTTAGTCTCTTCATGTAGAGGCCCACTGCTGGGTGTTAAAATGTTCTCTCCTAGAATGGGGGAAGAGTAAGCATATGACAAATGGAAATACATATGGTTCACTAAAGCACAATTGGCACTGATTAAAAATGCTGCAAAACCATCATAATTACCCTGAAGTGTAAATAAAAAGTTGGACCAAATATAAACTCTCAGAACGCCAGGACAGAAATATGTACAGTGGATAAAAGAAGTATTTCGTTAATACTTTCCATTTAGAATTTGGACATGACTCTATTTTGCTTTTACCCTTAAGTGGCTGTTTAATGTATCATAAGATCACAGATGTGAGGAGTTCTAAAGATTATCTAGCCCAACACTCCCCTTTCACGAAAGAAAGACACTGAGGCTGAAAAGTCAGAAAATCATCAGACTGCAGATTTAGAGATGGAAGGGAGCTTTGATGTCTTCTTGTTCAAACCTTCTTCTCTTTTTACAGTTAATGAAACTGAGGCCCAGAGAGGTTAAATGACATGACAAGATTGCACAAGCAGGAAATGAAAGAGTTGGGATTTGAATTCAGGTCTTCTGAGTCCAAATCCAGCACTGTTTCTGCTGTGCCGCAGTGAATGACCTAAAGTTATGCAGAGAGAATAACAAAGTCATAGAATTTCAAAATGGTAAGAGAATTCAGAGTCCATGCCCCTAGAAGTGATGGGGATGGGATCTGAACCCCTAAAAGGAAAAGACCATATCTTTGGGATCTGGACCCCAAAAAGGAAAAGTCCCTGGACTTTCCCACACAGCCCAGATCCCTGGCATTCACCTGAGGCATTGTCCATCCCCAGTAATCTTTTCAATTGTCCTTTCATTGTGGCCCTGACCCAGCCCAGCCCTTCATTGTCTGTACCTCTGGACCACACTAGGCTACTTCCCACCCCTTACTCCCATCTAAATCCCTTCTCTGTTACCTCTAGATCACCCTAGGCTATTTGCCACAACTTTATCCCATCCAAATCTCCCCACAATCTTTTTTCCTATAAAAAAAATCAATCTTGTCTCTACCAAATGCACAGACTCACTAGGAATATTGCCTATCCCAACTCGTGTTTTAATAAACTACTTTGGCTAAAAGAAAACTTGAGTGGTCAAATTCTTTCCAGGCAGACCTGTACCCTTTGCCCTTGCATTTCAGGGTTCCCAAGACCCCTAGACCACAACAAAAGAAATATTAACTAAAATATATTTATTAAGTGGTCACTTCTCCTTTGCTTAGAGATTTCCTTGGAGGAAGCTTATGCTAAATGGGAAAATGATGCATTCTACTTATGGAGAGTTGAAAGAGTCAAGAAGGTTTTCCTGATACAAAGGCTAACCTTGCCTCTTTGCAATTTCTTTCTTTCTTGATTCTTCCCTCTGGAGTCAAAAAAAAAGTCAAATCCCTCCTTAATGGGACAGTTTTTCAGCCTTCTCTTGTCCAGGCTAAACACCTGCACTTCCTTCAATCAACACACATATGACAAGAAGTGGCAGAGATCTTATTTAAATACATTTCCTCTGTCATGGGTGGCATCCACCTACATAGCTAGGTGGCTGAGTGGAAAGAGTACTGGAGTCAGGAAGACATGAGTACAAATCTGGCCTCAGACATTTACAAGCTGAATGACTGTGGGCAAGTCACTTAACTGGTCTTCACCTGCTTCCTAATCTGTAAAATGGGAGTAATATTAGCACCTACCTCCCAGGATTGATGGGTTTTAGAATCTGGGAGCCCCCTTGAATCTTCCCACTTGATCTAGTCTTTGCCTGAGGCCATAAGCCTTCCGTTATCTCTAGGCTCAAATCGCTGTTACCTCCAGATTGCCTTTGATCCTATCAAAATCCCATTGTCCTGGTTCCTGGAGTCTGACCTCTAGTCACCCCAGTCCCATCAAGATCCTCTTTAGACCCTTCCTCAAGACCCTCCCTAAACCCCTTCTCTAGTCACCCCAGACTACTTGACCACCCCTCAATCCCTCCCACAGTCTTTCTCTATATAAGTCTCATCTTGCCTCCATGAAGGTGCTCAGATTCAATCTAGCTCAGCTTAGATTCAATCTGGCCCACTGCCATTAGCAACACAAATGCTCAGGCTCCCTAAGAGTCTACCCATTATGGTGAATCTTTAATAAACTTTATTTTTTCTTTGGCTAAGAAGGCTTGAGTTGAATTCACTCAGCAGGACTCAGTGCATCAGTATTTTGGGGTCTTGAGCACCTTTAAGCCCCTAAAAATCTATAGTTCTCTAACCTCATCAAGGATTATTGTAAGGATCAAGTGAGATAATAATTATAAACACTTCGCACAATACCTGGTCTATTTGACTAAGCACCATATAAGCATTCATTGTTGTTTCTTTTGCTCCACATGGGTTGTATTCCAAAGAATTACTATTGATGCTGTGTTCAAACATAGCTTTTATGTAAGTATACTGTGGAATATGCATGCAGCCTGTCCATTGATTCACTATAGAACCTATTGCTGTTTGCAGCTTTTCCTCTGCACCCTGGGGGCTGATTTTTGCCTTTGCTCAAAATGATTCACTTAGCTTTTATATCAATAAATAAGGTACATCTGCTGTTGCTATGCATGTCTTTGTACATCTTGGGACCAACACTTCAAGATCAGGAGGCGTTAACATTCATCTCATCCTCTGGCATCAGGATTGCTCATTGCATTGCTCAGAATTCTTATGTCTTTCAAAGTGGTTTATCTTTAGAATGATGCTGTTATGGTGTAAATTGTTCTCCTGGTTCTGCTCACTTCATTTCTTAGCAGTTCCTACATAACTTCCCAGGTTTCCCTGAAATTGTCCATTTCTTTTTTTGTTGTTTCTTTTTGTTTTTTCTTAATTATTTATTTTATTTTTTCAAATAATAAAAATTCACCCTCACTACCTCTCACCTATCCCCAATAATGAGGTTAAAGAAAAATGATGATGGTAAGGAACCATAGGTTTTTAGGGATGCTGGAGACCCCAATACCACCGCATCAGATCCTGCCAAATGAATTTGACTCAAGCCTTCTCAGCCGAGGAAAAAGACAAAGGTTATTAAAGATTCGCCATAATGGGTTGTCTTAAGAAATCTTACCATTTGTGATGCTTGTTTTCATAAGCAGGCCAGATTCAATCTATTCAGCTAGATTGAATCTGACCGCCTTTATGGAGGCAAGATGAGACTTATACACACAAAGATTGTGGGAGGGATTAAGGGGTGGTCTTGAGTAGTCTGGGATGAATAGAGGAGGGGTTTAGAGTGGACTGGGGTGACTGGGGTAAGGTCAGACTTCAGAGTAGGAAATAGCTGAAGGCTATCTGGAGATAAAAGACAACAGAAGGCTAGGGTAATAGACCTAGGGTGTAAATATTTTGATCAGTATCAAGGGTGGGAAGCAGCTGGAAAATAGAGAGCTAGACTAGGTAGAGATTTGGGCCTAGATAATGAAAGGCTTATGGCTTATTGTTTTTCCACAATACTCAAATTGTTTCTTTCTGGCTGCTTGCAGTATTTTCTCCTTGACCTGGGAGCTCTGGAATTTGGCAACAATATTCCTAGGAGTTTTCTTTTTGGGATCTTTTTGAGGAGGCGATCTGTGGATTCTTTCAATTTCTATTTTGCCCTGTGGCTCTAGAATATAAGGGCAGTTCTCCTTGATAATTTCTTGAAAGATGATGTCTAGGCTCTTTTTTTTGATCATGGCTTTCAGGTAGTCCAATAATTTTTAAATTCTCTTTCCTGGATGTATTTTCCAGGTCAGTGGTTTCTCCAATGAGATATTTCACATTGTCTTCCACTTTTTCATTCCTTTGGTTCTGTTAGATAATATCTTGATTTCTC
>JAQQSZ010012101.1:0-12094 GCA_028646595.1 Phalanger gymnotis | reverse complement strand
TGTTCTCCCGGTTTTGCTCACTTCACTCAGCGTCAGTTCTTATAAAATTGTCCAGGTTTTCCCAAAGTCTACATGCCCATCAATTCTTATACTACAGTGGTATTCTATTACATCCATATACAACAACTTGTTCAACCATTCTGCAACTGATGGGCATGTGTTGGTAAGCAAAATGGGCTCCTTAGCACTTAGTTCAACAAGTGCCCTTGAAGAGTTTGGCTTTTGTTTGCTTTGAGTAATTCAGCTATTTCATTGACTCTTACTAAGTGCTAAGCCCCAGGCCCAAACCCCTATTAGGTGTAAAACCTATGTGGGTGTGAATTGGCAACTAATGTGGGGCCCAAGGTGGGGCTAACTCCAGGAAGGGCCTAGTTTACATGTCTGGGACAGCAGAGGGTCTTAGACCATGTGGGTTTAAGTCCCCCTCTTTGTCACAATTTTAGGTCACGTGGGTGAGTCGCATGTGTGACTCACCCCTGATGCTGACAAACATATAAAAACCAGGGGTTGGTCTGCTCTTCTTTGGGACTCTTTGCTGCCGCAGTGGTGGCATGTGACTCTGGGCCAGCCCTTGTTCTGAGCTCCCGGGCTGAACCTAGATGTTGGTAACTATGAATTGTATTGGGTCTGCCTCTTGATGTTTGTAATTTGTTTGTATTTTGCTCTGAAGTTCAGTGTGCTGGCTTTTTCCCCTGAACTAAGTGAATGATATTTATGTACTAAATTAAAGTAAGCTTGCCAACCCCTTCACCTGGCTTTTCTTATTAAGGCAGATCAAAAGAACCTGTACTTTGGCAGGTGCTGGCAGCTTTCTGGGTGCTGGCTCTGGGTGGATCTTACACCCCCACAGAAGCTGCTAGCCAGATTGTTAAAACAGGGCATCCCCTCAATTTCTAGGTCTTGGAAATTGTGAGACCTTTTCCCATTTTTATGATCTCTTTGGGATACAGCTATAAGAGTGATATTGCTAGGTCGAAAGGTATGGGTATTTTTATAACTCTTTCGGTATTGTTCCAAATTGCCCTCCAGAATGGTTGGACCATCTCGCAGCTCCATCAACAATGAATTATTGTTCCTACTTTCCCATGTCTTCTCCAACATTTATCATTTTCCTGTTACATCATGTTAGCCAATCTGATAGGTACAATGTGGTACCTCACAGTTGTTTTGATTTGTGTCTCTCTAATTAATAGTGATTCAGAGCATTTTTCATATGACTATAGATAGCTTTAATTTCTTCCTCTGAAAACTGCTTTATCATATCCTTTAACAATTTATTAATTGCAGAATGAATTGCATTCTTGTAAATTTGACTCAGTTCTCTATACATTCTAGAAATGAGCCTCTATCAGAGACACTAGTTGTAAAAATTCTTTCCCAGTTTTCTGCTTCCCTCCTAATCTTGGTTTCATTGGCTTTGTTTGTGCAAAACCTTTTCAATTTAATGTAATCAAAATTATCCATTTTGCATTTTATAATGTTCTCTATTCCTTGTTTGGTCATAAATTCTCCCATTCTCCATAAATCTAAAAGATAAATTATTCCTTTCTCCCTTAATTTGTTTAAAATAGTATCAGCCTTTATATCTAGATTTTGAAGACATTTGTACTTTATTCTGGTATACGGTGTCAGACTTTGGTCTGTGCCCATCTTCTGCTATAATATTTTCCAATTTGTAAGCAGTTTTTGTGAAATGTTCTTAACCCAGAAGTGGGGGTCTTTGGGTTTATCATAGAGTAGATTGCTATAGTCATTGACTACTGTGTCTTGTTTACCTAGCCTATTCTACTGATGTCTTTCTATTTCTTAGCCAGTACCAAGTGGTTTTGATCATAGCTGCTTTATCATACCATTTAAGATCTGGCATGGGTAGGCCACCTTCCCTAACATTTCTTTTCATTAATTTCCTTGATATTCTGGACATTTTCTTTTTCCAGATGAATTTTGATATTTTTTCTAGCTCTATAAAATAATTTTGGGGGGTTTGATTGATATGACACTGAATAAGTAAGTTAATTTAGGTAGAATTATAATGTTTGTTATATTAGCTCAGCCTACCACAAGCAACTTATGTTTTGGTTTTTTTTCCAGTTGTTTAGATCTGACTTTATTTGTGTGAAGTCTTTTGTACTTGTATTCATATAGTCCCTGGGTTTGTTTTGGCAGGTAGAGTCCCGAATATTTTATAATGTCTAGAGTAACTTTAAATGGAATTTATCTTTCTATCTCTTCCTATTGGGCTTTGTTAGTAATATATAAAAATGCAGATGATTTATGCAGGTTTATTTTATATCCTGCAACTTTGTTAAAGTTGTTTATTATTTTAAATATTTTTTCCTTGATTCTCTAGCATGTCATCTTGATTCTCTAAGTATATAATCATATCATCTGCAATAAGTGATAACTTAGTTTCTTCTTTGCTTATTCTAATTCCTTCAATTCTTTTTGTTTCTCTTACTGCTAAAGCTAACATTTCCAGTACCATATTGAATAAGAGTTGTGATAATGGACATCCTTCTTTCACCCCTGATGTTAATGAAAATGCATCTGTATTATCCCCATTACACATAATGATTGCTGATGGTTTTAAGTACATGTTATTTAACATTTTAAGGAAGGCTCCATTTGTTCCTATACTCTCCAGTGTTTTAAATATGAGTGGGTATTGTATTTGGCAAAAGCTTTTTCTGCATCTATCAAAATAATAATCATATGGTTTCTGTTAGTTTGTTGTTGATATGATCAATTATGCTGATAATTTTCCTAATATTGAACCAGCCTTTCATTCCTGCTATAAATACTACCTGATCGAAGTGTATTATTCTCATAATAAGTTGCTGCAATCATCTTGCTGATATTTTATCTAAAATTTTGCATCTATATTCATTAGGAAAATTGGTCTATAATGTTCTTTCTGTAGTTGAGCTCTTCCTGGTTTAAGTATAACCACCATATTTGCAATATAAAAAGAATTTGGTAGGACTCCTTCTTTGTTTATTTCCACAAGTAGTGTACAAAGTATGAGAATCAACTGCTCTTTAAATGTTTGATAGAATTTGCTTGTAAATCCATCTGGCACTGGAGATTATTTCACAGGGAGTTCATTGATGGCTTGTTCAATTTATTTTTCTGAGATGGGGTTATTTAAGTAAATTACTCCCTCTTCTGTTAATTTAGGCAACTTATATTTTTGTAAATATCCATCAATTTTCCTGAGATTATCAAATTTATGGGCACAAAATTGGGCAAAATCCTTCTTAATGTTTTAATTTCCTCTTCATTGGAGGTGAATTCATCCTTTTCATTTTTGATACTGGTAATTTGGTTTTCTTCTTTCTTTTTTTAAATCAAATTGACCATGGGTTTTTCAATTGTATTGCTTTTATTTTCTTCAGAAAAACAGTTCTTAGTTTTATTTATTACTTCAATAGTTTTTTTTTTTTATTTCAATTTTTGTAATCTCTCTTTGGTCTTCAGTATTTCTAATTTGGTATTTAATTGGGGTTTTTCAATTTGTTCTTTTTCTAGCTTTTTCATTTGCCTGCAGAATTCATTTACCTCTTCTTTCTCTGTTTTATTCATGTAAGCATTCTGAGATACAAAATTTTCACTAAGAAACACTTTTGCCGTATCCCATAACTTTTGCTATGCTGTGTCATTATTGTCATTCTCTTGAATCAAGTTATTGATTGTTTCTATGGTTTTTTTGACTCACTCATTCTTTATGATTAGATTATTTAGTTTCCAATTAATTTTTAGTCTGTCTATCCATGATTGCTAATGGCATATACTTTTTATTGCACCATGATCTGAAAAGGATTTTTCTACTTTTCTACACTGGATTGTTGGGTATTTATGCCCTAGTACATGGTCAACTTTTGTGTGTGTGCCATGTACCACTGAGAAAAAAAGGTGATTCCTTTCTATCCCCCTTTAATTTTCTCCAGAGATCTATCATATCTACCTTTTCTAAAATTCTATTCACATCTTTAATCTCTTTTTTGTTTATTTTGAAGATAGATTCATCAAGTTCAGAAAGGGGAAGGCTGAGGTTCCCCATTAGTATAGTTTTCCTGTCTACACCTTCCTGTAACTCTCTTAACTTCTCCTCTAAGAATTTGGATGCTATATCACTATGACAACAATCTGCTAGTAGCTACTGTGGCTGAGAAAGACCAACAACAACCAGCACACAGAAGAGCTGCTAGCACATGTTGTTTGATCTACTTTTCTAAGGAAAGCAACTTTATGGGGTGAACAATTTCAGTTTAATTGAACATACATATATCATTCACTTAATTCAAGGGGAAAAGATCATCCCTCTGAACATCAAGGCAAATACCAATGGAAATTACAAATGCCAACTGACAGACCTTGTCTGATTCAAATCATGATACATAGTTACAAGAGAATCACCAAGATCTATGTATCTGGGTTATCAAAGCCAGGAGGTGGGGTGGGTTTCAGATGTTTGCCCAATTTTGTCACCCATATTCTTTCAATGCATGTACTTCCAAAAGTAAAATGCCAACCTCAGATCTTATATCTAAGGGCCCTGAGCCACTTGAGTCTCATATACAATTCACTGACTCTCCATTGTCTTAGTGCTGAGAAACAATCCAAAACAAAAGATCCCACTTTACCTGCCCCATTCAAACAAAGGTCAGAAACATTAAAGGCACTTAAGAGAAGAACATCAAAGAGCCCTGCTCTGGTTACAGCCACTTGGTGAATATATATTAAGTAATGATATTGCTTCATTGTTTATGGTGCGTTTCAGAAAGATAGTTTCCTTTCTTATCTCTTTTGATTAGATCTATTTTTAATTTTACTTCCTCCGAGATTAGGATTGCTACCCTTGCTTTTTTTTTTTTTACTTCAGATGAAGCATAATATATTCTACCCCAGCCTTTTACCTTTAGCCTTTGCCTATCCCCCTTCTTCAAATGTGTTTCTTGTAAACAATATCTGGTAGGATTTTGTTTTTTGATCCATTCTGCTATTTGCCTCCATTTTATGGGAGAGTTCATTTCATTCATGTTTACATTTATGATTACTATCTGTGTCTTTTTCTCCATCTTATTTTCTCCCCTCCATATATGCTTTTATTTCTCCCTTTTCCTTTCACCTCCTCAAAAGAGTTTTGTTTTTGACCACCACCTTCCTCAATTTATGTTACCTACTATCCTCCCCTCCCTTTTCTCTTACTACTTCTTCCCTCCCTTCTAACCACTTCCCCCCTTTCTTTCACCTTTTCCCTCCTACTGCCTGTAGGGTAACTTAAATTTCTATGCTTAAGAAAGTGTGTTATGCCCTCCTCGAACCAAATCCCATGAGAGTAAAGCTCAAATACTATTCTTCTCCCTCTCTTGTTTCCCTCTACTATAACATGTTTTTTTTTGCCTCTTCATGTGATGTAATCTCTATTCCTCTTCTCACATTACAATCCCTTTAGCACCACTTAATTAGTACCACATCAATTAATTTACATCCACATCCTCTTTCTCTGCACATTCTTTTTATTGGCATAATAAATATACCATTCTCAAGATTAACAAGTAGTTTTTTTTCACCATACAGGGACGTAAATGGTTTGCCCTTATTAAATAATAAGGTTTTTTTTCCCTTTTTTCCCCCATTTACCTTTTTCTGTCTCCCTTGAGTCTTGTATTTGAAGATCAAGTTTTCTACTGAGCTCTGGTCTTATCATCAGGAATGTCTGGAAGTCCTTTATTTTGTTGAATCTTCTTGCCTGAAAGATTATTCTCAATTTTGCTGGGTATTTGGAATTTGGTTGGGAGCAGAGTCTAAATGGCTGAATGAAAACAGAGACATGGCTGGGCTGTCTCACAAATTCTTTCAGATACCTTTTGAGATGCAAATCGGAACAGATTTGAGAGAGGTAGTTTCTAATAGGTGATAGAGTGTGGCAGATTTCCAAGCCAGGAGAGTCTAGAAAGTTGATAAAAACAATCTGTTTCACCATGCCAGGAGAGTGCTGGGTGAAGAACTACACCCCACCATACCAGAGTACTATACCAGAATGGGAGCAGGCCCAGCCCACCTGGATGCGGTGGCTATCCCCAAGCCTCTCAGCACAGGATGGGAGTCTGTAAGAACTAGGTGAGACAGAGGAACAGAGCATAAGGCAGCAGCAACAGCTACTCCTGGGGCTATCAGCCCACAGTCTAAAGGTTTGAAACTCACCTTATTGAAATTACAGAGGCTATGATGACAGAGTAAAATCTAAAAGCTCTCATCCTTCCCTTGAATAACCTAGATAATACTGTCCTAGGAAAAATCCTGAAATAGAAGAGCAAGAAGTGGGGATTCAGTAGTCTTTTAGCTTGGGAAACTAGGGAGACCTCTTCTTGTGGTGAGAGAAGAAAACCAGTGCAGGAAAGGGAGGCATCCCAACAAACCATACCTTAGGAGATTAGCAGGAGTTCCTGAGACCCAGGGGTGTAGAGCTAGCAAAAGCCAACACCAGGACCCTAGGTGTACCTTTGTGCAGCTAGGAGAATTGGCAGACTCCAGTGCAGACTGACAGTTGAGGTCACCTCTGCTGCATAGCACAGGCCTAGGGGAAGACAAGACTCCCAACAGCCATATCACCCATCTCCCACATCTCACATTTTGAGCCTCAGTGTAACCCCAGGGGAACTCAGAAAGACTTCACTGGGCTTTGATCCTTGGCACACACCAGCCTGCTCCAGCTCAACACCAGGTGAGCAGAAGCATTATGTAGCCTCTAGCTGACAAAACCAGAGGCCACAGCACACAAAGCCAGCAACCAGGCCAAAAGTTTCCAGCACAAGAAGCTAGAGTCAGAGCCCCCTGTGCCCCAGAAACTGAGATCCACTTTAAAAGCCAGGAAAAAAGCAACCAACATAAAGAACAAACTGGAAAATAAAAAAAAAATTGAATCACATTATGAGGCCACAGACAACCAAAATATGAATTCAGAAGAAGACAGCATTGGCCTTATTCTCACATCTGAAAAGTCAAAAGGGAATATAAACTGGTGTCCATCCTAAAAAGCATTCCTGCGTGAGAGCAAGGAAGATTTTAAAAGTCAAATCAGAGAGGTAAAAGAAAAATTACTGAATCTAACAGGACAAAATGAATCCTTGAGGAGGGTGGAGCCAAGATAGCAGAGTTAAACCAGTGACTTACCAGAGTTCTTTTACAAATTCTGTCAAATACCTCTAAAAAAAGTGAATGGGAGCAGATTCGAGAAACTTAGAAGCCACTAGTAGACTGGGTGTGGCAGAATTCCAAGCCAAGAGAGCCCACAGGGACAAGAGGATGGACCCGTAGACTGGGAGAACACTGGGTGAGCGGAACCACACTTGACCACACCAAAGTAGGAGCAGCCGTGAAACTCAGCCAGTGAACCAGGGCTGAGAGACTACTGGGTCCACTAAACTGAACAATACCTGAGCACAAGCAGAAGCAGGCTCAGGGGGGAAGTGCTGGCTAAGGCAGTGCTTTTCCAGCCTCCCAGCCCAGGACAGGAGTCTGTTGGAGTTATGGGAGACACTAGTACAGAGCCTGCAGCCAGGGGAGAAGCTACTCCTGAAGCTTCCAGCACACAACCTAAAAGTTTGAAATTTGACATCTTGAACCTCCAGGAGACATGATGACCAGGTAAAACAGCTCTCACCCCACCCTTCCTCACCCAGAGAATACTTCCATAAGAGAAACCCTGGAATGGAAGAATCGGAAATAGGGATTCAGTAGCCTTTTAGCCCGGGAGGCTGGGAAGACAGGCACCTCCTGAAGTGGCCAAAGGAACCTAGTGTGGGAAGAGAGGTGTCCCAGCAGGCCACACTTCAGCAGAGCAGTGAGAGTTCCTGAGTCTTGGGGTTGGGGGTAGGGGGGAATTACGAGCATGAACACCACCATCCCAGACATGCCTTTGCACAGTCATGGGTAGTGGCAAACACCAGCACAGACAGCTGCTGAGACTACAGATGCTGTAGCACAGCCCTAGGTGAAGACAAGACTCCCAGCAGCCAGAACACCTCTTCCCCATGCCTCACACCATGAGTTCTAGTGTAAGCCAAAAGAACTCAGAAAGACATCATCTGGCATTGACCTTGGCACACCAGCCAGGACCAGGTCGACACCAGGTGAGAGGCAGCATTATATAGCCCTAGCTGACAAAAACCAGAGGCCACAGCACAGAAATCCAGTAACCAGGCACTCAGTTTCCAGCACAAGAAACTTGGGTCAGAGCCCCCTGGGCCGCAGAAGCAAAAATCCACTTTAAAAGCCAGAAAAAGAGACAATCATGATGAAGAAGTAATCCAGAAAACCAAGGAATATCGATGCTTATTATGGAGACAGGGAAGAAAAGCATCCAAAACGTCAAAAGGGATTGTGAACTGGTCTTCATCCCAAAAAGCATTCCTGGAAGAGCTCAGGGAGGATTAAAAAAACAACAACAACAAATTAGAGAGGTAAAATAAAAAGTGGGAAAAAAATTAAATGATGAGAACAAATCTTTAAAAAAAGTAAAATTGGCCAAATGGTTAAGTAGGTTCAGAATCTAATTGGAGAGAATGACTCTTTGAAAAGTAAAATTAACCAAATGGAAAAGGAGGTATTGGAGCTAAATTAAGAAAACAATTAATTAAAAATTGTAGTTGTGCAAGTATAAGCTAATGACTCTCTGAGGCATCAAGAATTAGTGAAACAAAATCTAAAGAATCAAAAAATAGATGAAAACCTGAAATACTGTACCAACAATCTTGCTAGTAGCTACTGTGGTTGTGTAATACCAAGAGTAACCAGCACACAGAAGGCTACCAACACGGGTTCTTGTGATCTGCTTTACTAAGGAAAGTAACTTTAAGGAGTTAACAATCTTAATTTAATCACACATACAGATATCATTCACTTAGTTCAGAAGGAAAATCCTTAACCTGAACTTCAGAGCACATACAAACAAATTACAAACATAGATTATAAACAGACCAAATATAAACCAACATCTGGGTTAGCAAAGCTGAAGGGCAGTTACAACGGCTTGCCCAGAATCATGTGCCACTCTTCCAGTAAGTGAGAGTCCCTAAACAAAACATCTGGGTTTCTTCAAAGCCAGGGGCCTCTTAACAATGCCTCCCCAGAGTCTCTACAACAACACTCCCCCTTGAGTGAGCCCCTGAAAGAATGCTAACCTCTGAGGTTTTATACTCTGTTGAGAGCTCAAAGGATTCACACATAATCAGCAAAAGGGTTTGATTCTGGGGATTAGCACCTAGTGGGACTTAATCAAAGACACTTGATTACTTTAACATTCTAAAAGAGAAAAGAGTAAAAAAACACTGCCACCTTAATTACCAATACAAATGTCTGATTGAAAAAAAAAAAACTGACCTGGAAAATGGATCCAGAAGAGATAATCTAAGAATTACTGGTCTACTGGAAAGCAATGAAATAAAAAAAAAGAGCCTGGATAATATCTTCCAATATATCATTAAGGGAAATTACCCCAAGATTCTAGAAGCAGAGAGTAAAATAGTCATCAAAAGAATTTATTGATCACCCCCTGAAAGAGATCTGAAATTTAAAACTCCAAGGCATGTTGTAGCCACATTCCAGAATTATCCGGTCAAGGAAAAAATACTGCAAGCAGTCAGAAAGAAACAATTTGAATATTGCAGAACTACAGTCAGGACCTTGCGGCTTCTACATTAAAAGAAAGGAAGAATTGGAATATGATATTTTGTAAGGCAAAGGACGTTGGACTACAACCAAGGAGCAACTACACAGCAAAATTGAGCATAATTTTTTAGGTAAGCAGGTGGACATTCAATGAAATATGGGAATTCCATACCTTCCTGATGAAAAGGCCAGAGCTCAATGCTAAATTTGATCTTAAAATACAACACTCAAGAGAGACATAAAAAAGTAAACAGAGGGGGAAAAAAATCCTTGTCATTCAATAAGGGCAAATTTTTTGCTGATATGTATATAGTATGTCAATTGAGAATGTTACAGTTGTTATAACAATTAAAAAGGGATATACATAGACTGAGGGTGTCAATATAAAGTAACTGACGTGATAATTGAAAAACATAATTAAGGGGTGCAAAGGGATTGTTCTGGGAGAAGAGTTAGGGAGGAGGTAGACAAGGCAAAAATGCATCACATGAAGAGGAACAAAAACATTATGGCAGAGGGAAAGAAGAGAGGGAGAAGAGCAGTGTTTGAGCTTTTCTCTCATTGGATATGGTTCAAGGAGGGAATAACATACTGTAGTAGGAAGGCCGAATTTATGATCTCGAAAAGGATCACATAAATATCTGAATATTTCAAAATTGTTGGGCATATAGAATTCTCTAAGCAGAAGGCATCAAAAAATTTATTCATGGCCCAGAGCAACAAATTAGCGAACCAACTTCCCCATTCCAGTATTGTGAACACAAGCCTCCAGGCCCAGTAGGCCCACCTCACAAGAGTAGCCAGGAGACCACAGAAAAATAAGATGGCATAAATCATATTCACTGGCCTCAAGTCCTCCCTCGAACTCCTGAGTCCACACAGGTTGGCTCTGCTTAGGCTTTTTTCAGCTGTAGTTTCTCGCCTCTCCTCGAAGCCAAGCCTCTGGCGTTCTCAAGCCCCGCCTCAACGACCAGAGACCAGAGTCCAGAGAGACCATTGCTTCCTGAGTTGGCCCCTTTTAACTCATTAATCTATGCCCACACAGGTTTCACACCTGATAGGACTTTGGGCCTGGGGCTTAACATTTAACAGGTGAAAGTACTTTCACGGTAAACAAAAGCCAAACTCCTCAAGGGCACCCGTTAAACTAAGCCCATTTTGCCTTACTGGCACACATACTCTGAGAAGTATAGAAATTAAATTTGTCCTATAGGCAGGAGGAGGGCAAAGGTGAAAGAAAAGGGGATTGTTAGAAAGGAGGGAAGAAGTAGCAAGAGGAAAAGGGTAAAATAAGGGTGAGTGTCAACAGGGAGAGAAAATGGAGGAAGGTGGTGGTCAAAACCAAAACTCTTTTGAGGACTGGAAAGGAGAGGTAGAAAGAAAAGCATAAACAAGGGAGGAGTGATTGGATTTAGAAAAAGATACAGATAGTAATCACAAATGTGAATCTGAATGGGATGAACTTTCCCATAAAACTGAGGCAGAAAACAGAATTGATTAAAAACCACAATCTTACAACATGTTGTTTACAAGAAACACATTTGAAACAGGGATACACACATGGTAAAAGTAAAAAGCTGGAGAATAATATGTTATGCTTCAGTTGAAGTAAAAAAAAAAAAGCATGGGTAGCAATCCTAATCTCAGATAAAGCAAAAGCAAAGCTAAATCTAAGTAAAAGAGATAAGGAAGGAAACGATACCCTGTTAAAAGAGGACATAGACAATGAAGCATTAAAATATATGCACTAAGTGGTATAGCATCCAAATTCTTAGAGGAGAAGCTAAGGGAGTTACAGGTAGAAACAGACAGCAAAACTATGCTAGTGGGGATAGGGTCAAGAGAGAAAATTCAATAAAGGGGGGTATGTTAGGAAGGAGCAAGACACAGGTAGTCTTTCATAACATGAGTGTTGCAGAAGGGTTTTATGTAATGATATGCATGTGGCCTATGTTGAATTGCTTGACTTCTTAGGGAGGGTGGGTGGGAAGGGAAGAGGGGAGAGAATTTGGAACTCAAAGTTTTAAAAACAGACATTCAAAAACAAAAAAAAAAGTTTTTGCATACAACTAGAAAATAAGATACACAGGCAATGGGGCATAGAAATTTATCTTGCCCTACAAGAAAGGAAGGGAAAAATGGATGGGAGGGGAGTGGGGTGACAGAAGGGAGTGTTGACTGGGGAATGGGGCAACCAGAATATATGCCATGTTGGAGTGGGGTAGGAGGGAGGGTAGAAATGGGAGAAAATTTGTAATTCAAACTCTTGTGAAAATCAATGCTGAAAACTAAATGTATTAAATAAATTAATTTAAAAAAAGACTGTTTCATTACTAGGGGGTGGAGCCAAGATGGCGGCTGGGAAGCAGTGACTGGCGTGAGCTCCGCACCAAGTCCCTCCAAAACTCTATAAAAAAATGGC
>JAQQSZ010012100.1:0-12094 GCA_028646595.1 Phalanger gymnotis | reverse complement strand
TGACAGAGATACTAAAAAGGAAGAAAAAAATCACTAAAATGTTTTTTAAAAAGCATACTGAAGAAAAGAAAAAGAAGTTCAGAAGAAACCACAAGTGGGAAAATGTTACTATCATGCTAAATTTACTATAGACTTAAAAAAACTGAATGGAACAGAAGTTAGCAGTTTTATATATAATCTTTTTTATTCTTTCTGTACTGAAATGTTCATGCTTATTGATGATTGTGAATTCAACAAGAAATTTCAAAAAGAGAGAAAGCCAGAGCGAGAAACAATGAGTTTAATTTGCAGAGAGGAAGATTCCAATTCTCCCTGAGGAAAAACCTCCCGATAATTAGAGCTGCCCCTAAGAGGCATGGGATGTCTTGAGAGGTAGCTAGTTCCCATGACCAGAGGTCTTCAAGGAGAGGCTGAGTAACCCTTTGTTGGGGATGTTATAAAAGAGATTCCTGCCCAGCTCTGTGTGACTTTGTACATACCTCCCAAATCTGAGCTTTCCTAATCTATTTAGTTCTGGCCTTGTAGACTAAGTACAGACAGGGCATGGAAAGAAGGAGAGGACTAACCACTGGGGTGCTGACCCCCAAGTCCCAGCTAGGTTTCAGAGAAACAAAATTCCTTTTTTCCTCCCAACCCTAATCTGGCTCAGGCTGTGATGCCAACACCCATGAAGGCATCAGGAGCCTTCTCTCCTCCCCAGCCTCCCCACTAGATATCTGCTACAAACAGGGGGGTGTGGATTTCTACTGAGATATCAACCAGCTAAAAAGTATGAGAGCCTCCACTGCCTTGAAAGCAATAGTAGAAACAGTGGCATGGTCCTTTTAATCATGTGATACCTGGAAACTGCATTAGATAACTCAATGGAGATAGTTGGTTGATTCTAGTTCTCCTATTGACAACCATTGGTTGATTGCCTATTTGGATTGTCCAACTAAGCCCAACAAACACCAAGGAAGCCTTTAACAGTTCTTGCTTAAGTGTAAAGCAGGGTGTGTCTACTCATCTCATGTGGTGGTTTGCAGTCTTAAGAGCAAGGCTTATCCACCTAGATATCCTATCCACCTATCCACTTATCCACCAGTCTTAGATTGGTTCCCTTCTGCTGGAGCTTCTTACTCCATCATTAACAGATCAATGAGATGTAGAAGAGAATAAAGTAACTCTCTTCTTAGGTTGGAATGTATCATTGGGGTGTCTGGCAGAACCCCAATCCTACAGAAACTACAAAGGAAATTCAGAGTAGGCAGTGTACTATTGATCAAATTGCAACTTCACTGGTTTATTGGAAATGTCAGCTCCTTTATTTTCTTGTATCATTCTTTTTTGAAAAATTCTTGTAAAGGGTTGTGGTTAGGACATTGGACTTGGAGTCAGGAATATCTGGCTTAAAATTTTGCTTCAGATACTTAATAGCTGCGTGACTCTGAGCAAGTCACTTACCCTCTCGAGATTTTGGTTTTCTCATCTGTAAAATAGTAGAACAGTTCCCTAAACTGATTCTAAAGGTCCCTTCCAGCTCTAAATCTATGATCCTATGATCCTTTCTTGTCTTAGTATCCTCAGTGTCTAACACGACTTGTGCTGAGGAATCACTTAATAAATGTTTGTGGAGTATCTTCCTTCTTGTTGTTGTTGTTTTTGTTGTTCAGTCTTTCAGTCATGAACAACTCTTCATGACTCCATGGACCATAGCACACCAGGCCCTTTTATCCTCCACTATCTCCCAAAGTCTCTCCAAGCTCCTGCTCATTGCTTCCATGACACCATCTATCCATCTAATTCTCTGCCGTCCTCTTCTATTTTTACCTTCCATCTTTCCCAAAATTAGAGTTTTTTTGAATGAGATCTGTCTTTTCATTATATGGCCAGAGTATTTAAGCTTCATCTTCAGTATTCGTCCTTCCAATGAATAATATGAATTAATTTCTTTAAGTATTGACTGATTTGGTCTCCTTGCTGTCCAAGGGATCCTCAAAAGCCTTCTCCAGCACCACAATTCAAAAGTGTCAATTCTATGGCGCTCAGTTTTCCTTGTAGTCCAACTCTCACAGCCATATTGGAAAAACCATAGCTTTGACTATGCAGACCTTTGTCAGCAAGGTGATGTCTCTGCTTTTTAGTATGCTGTCCAGATTTGCCATAGATTTCCTTCCAAGGAGCAAATGTCTTTTAATTTCATGGCTGTAGTTGTTGTCTGCAGTGATCTTTGAACTCGGGTATATCTAACACTACTTCCATTCTCCTCCTCTATTTGCCAAGAAGTGCTGGGACCAGTTGCCATGATTTTAGTTTTGTAATGTTAAGCATCGAGCCAGCTTTTACACGTTCTTCTTTCACCCTCATCAACAAACGTAATTCCTCTTCACTTTCTGCCATCAGAGTGGTATAGTCTACATATCTAAGATAGTTACTATTTCTCCCAGAAACCTTAATTCTGTCTTTTGATTCATCCAGCCTGGCATCTCACGTGATGTACTCTGCATATAAGTTAAATAAATAAAGTGACAACATACAGCCTTGCTGTACTCCTTTCTCAGTCTTAAACCAATCAGTCATTCTGTGTTCAGTTCTAACCTTAGCTTCTTGACCCACATACAGGTTCCTCAGGAGACAAATAAGATGGTCTAGTACTCCCATCTCTGCAAAGGCTTGACATTTTTTGTGATCTACCTAATCAAAGGCTTTAGTGTAGTAACAGAAGTAGAAGTAGATGGTTTTTTTCTGGAATTTCCTTTCTTTCTCCATAACCCAACAAATGTTCGCAATTTATCTCTAGTTTCTTTGCCTCTTTGAAAATCAGCCTCTACATCAGGTAATTCTTGGTTCATGTTGCTGAAGCTTAGCTTGCAGAATCTTAAGCATAACCTTGCTGGCATGTGAAATGGGCACAGTTGTTCAGTAATTTAAACATATTTTGCCATTACCCTTCTTTAAGATTAGGATATAAATTGGTCTTTTCCAATCCAGTGGCCATTGCTGGGTTTTCCAAATTTGCTGGCATGTTTAGTGTAACACTTTAATAGCATCATCCTTTAGAATTTCAGAGAGTTCAACTGGAATTTTGTCACTTCCACTAGCCTTATTGTTAACAATGCTTTCTAAGGACCACTTGACTTCATTCTGCAGTATGTATAGCTCCATAGCACCATAATGATTATCAGTGACCTTAAGAACTTTCTTCTATAGTTTTTCTGTGTATTCTTGCCACCTCTTCCTAATGTCTTCTACTTCTATTAAGCCCCTACCATTTTTGCCTTTTATCATGCCCATTTTTACATGAAGCATTCCCTTGATGCCTTTTAATTTTCTTGAAGACATCTCTTGTATTTCCCATCCTGTTGTTTTCTTCTACTGCTTTAAATTGCTCATTTAAGAAAACCTTCTTATTTCTCCTTGCTGTTCTCTGAAAGTCTGCCTTCAGGTGAGTATATCTTTCCTTTTGTCCTTTACCTTTCATTTTCCTTCTTTCCTCAGCTATTTGTAAAGCCTCATCAGATAGCCATTTTGCATTCTTGTTCTTTTTCTTTAGGTTGTTTTTGTTGCTGTGTCCTACACAATATTGCAAAACTCTGTCCATAGTTCAGACACTCTATCCACCAGATCCAATGCCTTAAATCAGTTCAGCACCTCCACTTTATATTCATAAGGGATGTTATTTAGGTCATACTGATACAGTTTGATGATTTTCCCTATTTTCTTCTATTTAAGTCTAAATTTTGCAGTAAAAGAAGCTCATGATCTGAGCCACAGTCAGCTCCAGTTCTTGTTATCACTGAATGTATAGAGCTTCTCCACCTTCAGTACAGAGTATATAATCAACCTGATTTTGATATTGACCATCTGGTGATGTCCATGCGTAGAGTCGCCTTTTGGGTTGTTGAAAAAGAGTGCTACAACCAGCTAGTTACCTTGACAAAACTCTATTAGTTTCTGCCCTACTTTATTTTGTATTCCAAGGCCAAACTTGCCTGTTATTCCAATTACCTTTTGATTTCCTCTGTTAGCCTCCAATCCCCTATGATGAATATGCCATCTTTTTGTGTGTTATTTCTAGAAGATGTTGTAAGTTTTCATAGAATCAAGCAACTTCGGCCTCTTCGGCATCAGTGATTGGAGTATAGACTTGTGTTGCTGACGTGGAATAATTTGCCTTGGTTTTAAACAGATATCATTCTGTCATTTTTGAAATTATATCCCAGTACCGTTTTTCTTACCCTTTAATTGACTCTGGGGGCTACTCCATTTCTTCTAAAGGATTCTTGCTACCATAATAGTATATGTAATGATCCTCTGAATTAAATTCACCCATTTCCATTCATTTAAGTTCATTGACACCCAAGATGTTGAGGTTTAGTTTTTCCATCTCCTGTTCAACCACATCTAGCTTACCCTGGTTCACAGATCTTACATTCCAGGTTCCTATGCAATATTGATATTTATAGCATTGTATTTCCTTTCATCACCAGATACATCCTTTCAACTTTGGCCCAGTTGCTTCATTCTTTCTGGAGCTACTTATATTTGTCCCCTACACTTCCCTAGTTATGCATTGGACATCTTCTGACCTGAGGGGCTCATCTTCCAATGTCATATCTATTATGATTTTAATACTGTCCATGGGATTTTCTTGGCAAAGATACTGAAGTGGTTTGCCATGTCCTTCTCCAGTGGATAGCCTTTTCTCAGAAGTCTCTTCTATTACCTGTCCATCTTAGGTAACCCTGCATGGTGTAGCTCATTGTTTCATTGAGCTACTCAAGCCCCCATGCCACAATGAGACAGTGATACAGGAAGGGGGGATACCTTCCTACCAAAGCAGAAAATGGAAGATGGGGATGATGAAATCAGAAGAGTATGGTGCAGTAGGAAAGGATGAGATGTCTTCCTTGGGTGCCTTCCTTCAATGGAGGCTCTAGAAGTAGCACTACTCTGTCTACTCTCCATCATCTCCAATAAGAGGGAGGATGGGATCCAAAAAGCAGGGAGTGCTGAAGAGATGAGAGTTTCACAATTTATAGGATAAAACTGGAAAAAGACAACAAACAGATGACATATGGGGGGAAGAGACCGTGAAGATTTTTATAACGCAATCTTTTCACCACTAAGAAAAGTGAAGTGGCTATATTTGAACTCTAATGTAACAGTCCTGGATATATATGTATATACATGTATATATATGTATATGTATATATATATATATATATGAAGGGAGTAGGTGAAATGAGAACAATAATGGAGAAAGAAGTTGAATTAGAGCAAGTGTACCTAGAGGAGAGTATTATGCTTTTTTTAGTAGTCTTTTGCTTTTTTCAATTATATGTAGAGATAGTTTCCAACATTCATTTTCTATAAAATTTCAAGTTCCAAATTTTTTTCTCCCTCCCACCCACCTTCCCTAAGACAGCAAGCAATCTGATATAGGTTATACATGTACAATCTTATAAAGATATTTCCACATTAGTCATGTTGTGAAAGAAGAAACAAAACAAAAGGGAAAAGCCATGAAAAACAAAAAACAAAAAAAGTGAAAATAGTCTGCTGCATTCTGCATTCAGATTTCATAGTTCTTTCTCCGGATATGATTAGCATTTTCTGTCATCAGTCTTTTGGAATTGTCTTGGATCATTATATTGCTAAAAAGAGTTAAGTCAATAATAGTTTATCATCATGCAATGTTCTTTTTACTGTGTACAAAGTTCTGGTTCTGCTCACTTCACTTTGCATCAGTTCACGTCTTTCCAGATTTTTCCGAAATCTGCCTGCTTGTCATTTCTTATAGCACAGTAGTATTCCATTACATTTAAATACCACAACTTGTTCAGCCATCCCCATATTGGTGGGCATCCCCTGTTTTCAACTCTTTGCCACCATATAAAGAGCTACTATAAATATTTTTGTACCTTTGTTATGATCTTTTTGGGGTTACCGACCTAGTAATGGTATTGCTGGATCAAAGGCTATGCACGGTTTGATTGTCCTTTGGGCATAGTTTATGAAGGATGTTTTTGGCTGCCACAGGTCAACCAAGAAGAACACTTGGTTCATATTGAACTTGTAATCTACCCTAAAGGGCAACTAGGTGGCTCAGTGGATAGTATGCTGGCCCTGAAGTTAGAGGACCTGAGGTCAAATCCAGCCTCAGACACTTATTAGCTGTGTGATCCTGGGCAAGTCACTTAACACTGTTTGCCTCACTTTCCTCATCTGTCAAATGATCCAGAGAAGGAAATGGCAAATCACGCCAATATCTTTGCCAAGAAAACTACAAATGGGGTCATGAAGTCAGATATAACTAATCAACTAAACAACAACAATCTACTGTAAGCCTCAGCCAGGTCTTTTTCACGTGGCCGGTTCCCCTCCTACACTTGTACAGTTGATTTTTTCATCATGAGTATGACATTTTATTTATCTGTCAGATTTCATCTTCTCAAATTTGTCCCACCATTCTAGCCTGTCAAGACCTTTTTAGATTCCCATTCTTTTATCGATCAGTCAGTCAACAAGCATTTATTAATTATCTACACTGTGCCTGGCATATGCTAAGCACTGGATCTAAAATGGCACCATCGGAGACAGTGGTAAGGGAGAAATTAAATGTAAAATGTTTTAAAGGGCAGATTAATAAAGAAACAGAGTTAGTTATCCCTCCCCGCCCCAGCTTTGTATTGACTGCAAATTCAATAAATGTCATCTGAGTCTTCATCTAAGACACTGATAAAATGTTGAATAGAATAAGGTTAACGAGAAAGTCCTGTTGCACTCTACTAGACAGCTTCCTCCGGGACAGAAGGAAAGAAGGAAAGGAGAAAGGAAGGAAAGAAGGAAGGAAGGAAAAAAGGGAAGGAGTGAGGGAGGGAGGGAGGAAGGAAAGAAGGAAGGAAGAAAGGAAGAAGGAAATAAAGGAGGAAGGAAAGAAAAAAGAGTGAGGGAAGAATAATACAAGGGATGAAGGGATAGAAAAAGGGAGAGAAAAAGAAAGGAAGAGGCATTTGTTACATGCTTAATAACTACAAAGCCCTAAGCTAAATTCTGGGGATACAAAAAGAATAAGACAGTTTCTCTTCTCGAGGAGATCATGTTCTAATAAGTAGAGAAAATGCATATGGTAATACCACTTCTTTACGTCATTTCTGCTGATGAAACCATATCCATTTTTGATGCTGAACTGTTTGACAATGCAAGGACTTCAGTGGTGAGAACTTTGTTTTCGGGGTATTCAGTAGGTGCTGAGGAGGCAGAGGCTGCAGAAGCAGCTGCCAGCTTGCATTTCCACCAGCACTGATTCCCTGAGTGATGGCTATGGGCTCTGAGCAATGAAGGCATTGACCACCATTTTCAGACCTAGCCTTTCAAACACTTCTAAATATAAATGGCACATAGTGAAAGCTTAATAAATGTTTGTTGAATTGAATTGACGTGTAGGTATTAAAAGTTACAAAAGAGCAAACAAAATGGTATTATCAATTTCTGGACCCTCGATAGTATATATAACCAGACGTGGGGAAGTGGAGGATGTCAGATGGCAGGACTCCAGGTTATATATGGCGTGTGAAAGACTGTTGCAGGGAAGAGGGTTCTAGAGCTGTGGTCAAAATAGGCTGAGTTCACTTGCCAGATCTTATTTGTCATTTCTCTGAAAATCTCTGCCTTTCAAAATTCTACTCATTCTTCAGGGTCCAGCTGAAATGCAACCTTCTTGATATAGCCTTCCCTAATTTCCCATACTATATCTCTTTCCCTTTTAATTTGGCCTTCTCCCTACCTCCTCAATATTCCTATAGAACTTTGCTTATATCTTTCTTATGAAATTAATGTCTTTCTAGTGCCCTGGGGAGGGGGTTGAACAGGGCCTGAGCAAAGCTGCCTTTCTGGGTTCTAGCCAACCCCATGTGCTATTTGGGAGTACTGAGGATGATGGATGGGATGGGGAGCTTGCTGCTTTCAGCCATGTGTAACTTACCACTGAAGGATCTTGAACTTTGAGACGATAAAATATTTTTATTGCCTTTTATTATTACTATATATTATTATATTCCCTTCTTGCCCATAGAACAGGAGGAGTCAGTGACTCAGCAGACCATTAAAAAGAGAAAGACCCCACCCCTGGAACTCTCCTTCTTTGGATTCTCTACATGGCAAGTAGCTCTCTCAGAAGATGTGAGAGAAGGAGCTGCCCTTCCCTCCACCTTAACAGAAGTGACAAACTGGTGAGCGCGCAGCAGCTGACACCCATGTCCCAACTATCATGGAGTCGGCATCTGCCTCATCTGCATTTCTACTTTCCTGAGTTCTGGTGAATGAGTAGCAATCATAAGTTTAGAGGCCAGCTCGTGAATTCAAGAAGTTTTATGGTCCTGAGTTTCATGGAGGAGCTCCCAGAAACTGCTCTAACACTCCTGGAGCAGATGATAACCAACAGAAAATGAACCCAAGTTCTGACCTAACTAGTCAGTAGACACAGACACTGAGGGGGACTGCGTAGAGTTGAGATGACATGTTAACAACGCTCTTCAACAACGTTCACAAAGTGCTTTGTATCATGGTGATGTTTAAATTGAAACTTCCCAGCCAATTGTAACAGTAGTTAGGACTCTAGCTCGTTAGTTTGTTGACATTTTTCTGTCAATGTGTGCTTGTGGGTATTTTGTGCTTAGCATTTCTTTTATGGGTAGGAAAAAAATACTTGTTTCACACCTGATGAATATTGTGCATCTCGCATCTTTTTGCTTCACCCTTTTAGGGAACCTTAGATAGGTGCACAGACCTAAGCTTTAAGGAAATAATCCCCAGGGCTCCAGTGTAGCGATGTAATAAGCCCCAGAGGGAGCATAACCCTTGTCATTAGAGGCAAGGTTTGCCCAGCACTGAACCTGATCCCGGTGTCTGGCTGAGTCTAGTTGGAGAGGCCACTGGGTGAAGAAAGAGGAGCATCACAGCTCCTCGGGCTCTGGCATTACTTTTTTTAGACTCCATTGTATTATCATTATTTGAGTACTTGTCTTTTCTCCCCCACTGGGTTGCAAGCTCTTTGAGGACTGGGATTGCAACAGTAATCTCTGAATCACTGCGGCATTGTCTATTAAACTGAATTAAGGCTCAAGACCCAGCTGCAGGGGCATGCTGGAGCCAGCTCTGACTGGCTCCCAAGAGCAGGTTATTAAATTTTCATGGTGAGTTTTTACACCTCAGAAATTGGCAAACCCTTTATATCAGGGCTTGATTTATCGTTTTGTTGACAAGATTGAACAAAGTGATGGGGAAAATTTTAATAATACAGATTAAACTTTAGAGTGTGTCATGTGTTTTCAGAGAGTCCTTGTTGAACATTTATCAGTACAGCCATGTCTGACACAAAAGCACATAGATAAATTGTGACTCGGGCTTGAAGCCAGAGAGCCCACTTCTTCACCGATCATTTGCTGGCTCATGACATCCAGAATCTACCTTCCCCTGGTTCTCTCCCGGTAAAGAAGGCTCTCCTAAGACCTGCCAGGCTTAGGAAGCATCCTCTCCCCAACCCGTTTGCCCCAGTAGCACATCTGAGAGTGACTGAGAGGTTTTAAACTTCTCTTAGCTTCTCTTGTTTTGTTTTATCTCAGCTATAACCAGACTCCGAAGGCAGAAGGAGTCGGTTAAGGAATGCTGAGGCCCCAGGGTTTAGCTAGCACCTGTAATTCAGTGCCAAGATTTTACTTCACAGCAAAGCCATAGCTAGTGCAGAGAATAACACAGGCCCATAACAACCTTCCCTGCTTATTAGAGCCAGCTGGTTGGGCACTTGGGAGGGTATCTTGCAGGAAAAATAAAACCTGATGTTCTCCACTGCTTCAATCTTCTCTAAGCTTTTGCTTTGGTGTTGATCAGTCACGTCCAACTCTTTGTGACTTTGTGAACCACAGCACATCAATCCTGTCCATGGAGTTTATTGGCAAAGATACTGGAGTGGTTTGCCATTTCCTTCTCTAGTAGATTAAGGCAAATGAAAGTTAAGTGACTTGTCCAGGGTCACACAACTACTAAGTGTCTGAGGCCAGATTTGAATGCAGGTCTTCCTGACTCTAGGCTCAATGCTCTAACCACTGGGCCACTGAGCTGCCTCCAGCCTTTGAGGTCCCACCAAACCATTAGAAGTGAGGATATAACCACTGTGAGTAATCATAGGAGCCAGGGCTTGGGGCCAGGTAATGATTGGCCTGATAAAGTTTGAGTGAGACTTTAGAGGCTCCTTTCTTTGGGGTGGACATGGGAGAAGAGTGGAGCATTGGAGAGGGTGGAACAAGGGAGAACTGGAGAAAGGGAGTCACAACCTAAGTCTATCAAATTCTGCAAGGCTCCAGACCTTTTTGCTGGAGTGTGTGTGTGTGTGTGTGTGTGTGTGTGTGTGTGTGTGTGTGTGTATGGTAGATCCAGAATTATTGTTGTTGTTATGTGTTTGTCCTTCATTCTTGAAGAGGACCATGGCATCAGGGAAATGATGACATGACTTGCAGTTGACTTTGATATGAGTGAGGGAGGGCTGTGCAAGATCACCAGCCTCACTTTCTCCTCCAGAGCCATCTGGGTCCAGTGACCAGATATTCATGAGGATGACTGGAGATGGCCCAGGATGCAATGGGAGACCTGGCCCTTTTAGGCTAAGGCCTTTTCAGGTACTCACTTAGACTGAGGTAATGCCCATTCAGTGAATAGGCCTCTTTAGAGACCTCGAAAGCCATCTAGTTCTACCTCTTCATTTTATAGTTGAGGAAACTGAGGCAGAAGAAGCAGGTCTCAAAGGTAGGAGTTGAAGCCAGGTCCTCTAACTCTGGACCCAGTACTTTTGTGTATGTATTTTAGTGTGAATACATATACACGCGTGAAGAGACATATAGGTGAAATAGGCAACAGAAATCCACAGAGTACAAAAGATGGAAAAGATCTTGGAAGTCATCTATTCCAACCTATTTCTACAAAGAATCACTTCTACAACATCCCCCCAAAAGGGTTATTCAGCCTTTACTTAAAGACTACATCCTAAAGCAACCTATTCCACTTTAGTATAATTCTAAGTGCTAAGAAAATTTTCCTTTCACATCAAAGTGAAATTGGCATCTTTAAATCTTTTACCCGTTGCCCCTTGTTCTATCCTCTAAAGCCAAGCATAACAAATCTAACATGTGCTCCACATGATAGACAATCCTTCAGAATACTTGAAGACCATGATGATTTACCTGCTGTATCTTCTCTCTTTAGATTAAATATCCACAATTCCTCCAAATAATTCTCATGATTTCCTAAAGTATCCTAGTAATCCTCCTCTAGATGTGATCTAATTTGTCAATGTTCTCCTTAAAATTTGATACCCCCAAGTCAGAACAATACCCCAGGCCCTGCGCTACCAAAGAGGCAGAGAATTGTTCCCAAATGCTGAGATTCTTCACTATCTCAATATATCCCTGATCTTGTCAATGGGCCTACTCCCTCCAATGGTGCAAGTTGAAATCCATCCACATCTTCTTCTCCTTTGTGACTCTTGTCCATGTCTTACCATTAATCCTCCCCGGAACATGCACCCAAACTCCTAGAGTCATTCTTCTATGTCTCTTGACATTCTATTGGCACCAGTGGAGTATTCTAGCTGTCTGTTACCCACTTGCTCTCTTACATAATCATAAAAGCATAGGAACAAAAAATGGAAGAAAACTTCCAAATCATCTTGTCTAATACTCTCATTTTATAGATGAAGAAGATGAAACCCAGAGTGGCTGAGTGATTTGCCTAAGGCTACATGGGTGATTCAAACCCAAGTCATCAGATTCCAGAAACACTGCCCTTTTCCCAGACAGGCTGTCCTCATACCAGGAATGCCCTCCTGCCTCATCTCTTTGGCTTCCCTGGCTTCATTCAAGTTCCAATTAAAATCCCATATTCTACAGGAATCCTTCCCCGACCTCTCCTAAGTCTAACTCCCTCTTTCTATTAATGATGTCCTATTTATGGCTTGTTTGTACATATGTTTGCTTGTTGTTGCTCCCTTCAGATCATAAGCTCCTCGAGGGCAAGGACTGTCTTTTGTCTCTTTTTGTATCCCAAGATTTAACGCAGTGCC
>JAQQSZ010012099.1:0-12094 GCA_028646595.1 Phalanger gymnotis | reverse complement strand
GGTTCAGAGCCATTTTTTATAAGTTTTTGGAGGGACCTGGCGGGGAGCTCATGCTAGTCCCTGCTTTCCAGCCGCCATCTTGGCTCTGCCCCCCCCATTAACCCCATTTTATAGATGTGGTTACTAAGGCTTTGAGATCACCCAACTAGCAAGTGGCTGAAGTGGGACTTGAGGACCTCTGACTCTGAGTTCAGATAATATACTTAAAGATGGGCTAGTGAAAAGTCATGGTTATAACAACAAACCATAGTGTACTGTAATCAAGCATTGCTATAGAATTATTGCTCTGTGTAGCATTTAAGTGTGTTGCCTTTTGTCTTTGGGCTTTAATTAAGAAACAGTCTTGGTGTAGCCATGCTGTTTTACCTCTTGATAGACTGTCCCACCAGCTTACTTGAGTTAGGCATCCACATAGCCTGGTCAGAATTGGATGATGGGCCTCTGGGCCTATATCAACCCTTTCAGGGGAGGAAAAAAAGCTCCTGTATCCATGCCAGAGTTTTATTCCAGTCTCATGTTTGCCATATTAGGTCGAAGCCTATCTGCATCCATTTCCTTCTTTTCGTGTAAATTGAGAATTTAGGGTTTAAAAGTAAATCATTTTCATGTTATGAGACTTGACTTCCTGGTAGTTTCCCCTTTAACATTTCTATGAAATGTGTTAGACAGGATTAGAACAAAACCAGCCACAAATGCCTCTGTATTAAATATCACCCTACCATATGAACTTTTTATGAGCCAAAGCTGGACTGCAAAATATCATGTATGCATTTGGGAGAAGATTGGCTCTGACTTTATGACTGATGATGAGTGGGTTTTTATCTCCAGCATGATAGTATTAATGCATTTTAAGCACATAAACATGGAAAAGTAGATAAGAAATATGTTCTCATTGTAAGCCGGTGGTGGTGTACATTGAGTTGTTCTTTTTTAAAGCAATTGGAAAATACTGTCAGTAACTAGAAAAAAGGCGTGCATTTCTTGGCCCCCTAAATACTGAGAGGGGTACCTCTAATTTCAATGCTGCATCTAATGGACTTGCCAGGACTGTCTGAGCTTGATGGGAGGCCAGTCTCATCCAATCACAGGCATCTCTAAATGTGATTAGATGCTGTCACAATAAATTTAGCCCTCATCTGTTAGATCAGGAATTCAGGTGAAAGGTCACCCTCTCCCACAAAGTGGGCATTGAGTGCTTTGATTTGTTCTAATTGTAAATGATAGTCAATGAAAACCATTTATAAACCTTGTCTAAATGAGTGATCCTCTGTGGGGAATGCTTGGCTCCTCTCACATCTGAACTAGGCTGGTTTCAGAAGGTTTCATGCCGTGTGACTGTAATAGGGCTCAGAACTTAATGAAGTCTGTATATTGAGACTCATTTCCAAATGATGGTCAAATGGGCTTCAGTGAAAAGAGTCACCATTGGAATCTTGGTCGCATGACTTCATTTAGCTTGACCTTTGTCATCCTGTACTTTTAATTGAAATATTACCTCCTTAGAAATCATGTGCCCAATCTAAGCCCTTCACACATTTGGGTAACGGTTGACACACTGTAATGATGATTAACAGTCTCTTCAACTAAACTCATTATTTTAAAGGTCATCTAATTTTTACGCACCATCTTAAACAAATATTTTAGACTTAACTTGTGCTTAGTTTTGGGGAAGAACACAATCAGTAATATGTTGATTTTCCTCTTAGATATTTTCCTTATTTTTTAAGAGCTTTCTTTTGTGCAAACTTATTTTTCTTATTTATCTTCAACATTTTTTATTAAGTACCTATTATTATCTGCTAATGGCTCCCAATCACCTATAGGATCAAATATAAAATCCCTTGTTTAGCTTTTAAAGCCCTTCATCTTCATAACCTGGCTGTCCCTTACCTTTCTAGTCTTCTTACACCTTACTCCTATTGATTCAGTGACAATGGTCACCTTGTTCCTCCCACTTGACAGATATTCCCTTTTCTGATTCTAAGGATTTTTGCTGGCTGTACCCCATACCTAGATCTTTCTTCCTCCTCATCTGAACATCCTGACTTTCTTGGCGTCCTTCATGTCTCCAGTACTGTTTCATCTTCTGTAAGAAGCCTTTCCCAGTCTTCTTTAATTTTAGTGCCTCCCCTTGTTTTCCAGCAGGTTTTTCTTTTGAACAGAAATGAGTGTTGTATTTTGTCAAAAAAAAATTTTGCATTTATTAGTATAAATTGGTTTTTATTGATTTTGTTATTAATCCGGTTAATCAAGTTTATACTTTTCCCAATATTAAACCTGCATTCTTGTTAAAAATTCAATCTGATCATAGTATATAATCAAATCACTACTAAATAGCAAAATGCAGATTAAAACAATAGTAGGGTTCCACTTCACACTGATTAGAATGAAGGTGACAAAAAAAGAGAACGATAAATACTGGAGAAATTGGCAGAAAACAGGCAGATTGATGCACTAGTGGGGTCTGTAAATGGGTACAAACACTGTGGAAAGGAATCTGCAATTATACTCAAAAAGTTACTAAGCAGTTTATATCCTTTAAACTAGCTGTACCACTTCTAGGCCTATATATAAAAGAGATTAAAGAAAGAAAAAAAGATTCCTTAGGTACAAAGATATTTGTAGCAGCTCTTTTTGTGGTAGCAAAAAATGGTAAACTCAGAGGATGTCTAACATTGGAGGAATGGCTGAATAACTTATAGTATATGAATGTGATGGAGTTCTATTGTGCTATAAAAATGAGGAAATTAGTAATTGCGAAATAATTCAAAAAATATGAAAAGACTGATATGAACTGATGTAGAAGCAAGCAGAACTAGGGAAATAATTTATACTGTAATGTCAATATTACAAAATGAACAATTTTGAGGACTTTTGTAAGTCTGCATAGAGAATAAAATCATCAGATTTAGGACAACAGTTTTATAATAATAACAGAACTGTAATGACAACTTTGACAACTCTAACAAGTGTGATCAAGACAATGACCATTTATGATTCCAAAGGATTTTATGATGGAAACATGCTCTCCAGAGCACAAGGAGGTGATGGATGATATGTATGGTGCAGATGATATGTACACATATGTATTTTGTGTACAACCATTGAGAGAATTTGTTTTACTTGGCTATGCATGTTTGTTGTAAGAAATTGTTTTTTCTTTCCTTTTTTTAAAATGAGATAGGGGTGGGAGAGAAAATAGATTCCTGTTCACTAAAAAGTAGGTAGGGAATGATGTAGATTTGAAATGTTGCATGCATTTTCAGATGAGATCACTGTGTTATTAGATTTACTTGTTTCCTTTTCTTACAAAAGACCTCTCAGGAAGTGGGAGCAATCTGTAAATGTATGTATGTAAAAACAAAACACACCAATAAAACTGAAAGTGACAAAAAAATTTTAGTGCTTTTCCTCTGAGACTACCTCCAATTTATCCTGTAGACATTTTGTTTGTGTGTAGTTGTTTGCATGTTGTTTCTTTCATTAGACTATGAGCTCCTTGAGAACAGGGACTGTTTTGTTTCTTTTCCTTTCTTTGTGTCCAGTTCTCAGCACAATGTCTGGTACACAGTAGGAGCTTAATAAATGTCAGTTAATTGGTTAGTTATTAGTCACAGTACCTAAAATAATGTATAGATCCATATTTAGTATCAATGAAAAGACATGTGTTAGGCTCCTACTATGTAGCAGGCACTGCCCTAGACACAGTAGACACATACAGAAGGGAAGCAGTTCCTACTCTCAAGGACGTTGTAGTCTTTGGGAGGGGGGAGGGGAAATAGGCTGCTTTATTCTTATTCTTTCCTTAATGCTTCCAGATTAAGCTGGTCTGCCTTTCTTCTCCTCTTAGAAAATGTCATTCAAGGTGTCTGGCCACCTTGGTAATGTCACTGAACTTTCCAGAAATCTCAGGTGTCGGACTGTAGGAGTGGGCATTCATGGTATAGTGAACATTTTTGCTACTGAAAACAATCTATGTCTATGGTCTATGGTAGGCATACTCCTTGATACTTTTTGACTTTAATGAAAAAGTGGGAACATTGAAGGATAGAGAAAAAATGGTTGGGAAATGGTATGGCTCAATAAAGGAAGGAAATCAAAAGCTTGTTGATGGCTTAGAAGCTTCACACCTGTGTGTCATAAATACTTTAAGAAGAGAACTGGAAGATAGTAGGTGAGGGGAGCATTGAGCAACATTAAAAAAAATGAAATTGACTATAGTGTAACAGACAGGAAACAACTGTTTACTGATGTGGTTATTTTCCGATAAAGCAAATAAAATCCACTTGTCATTTCAGGATCAGCTGTTTGCATAGTGAGATTGATTAGAACAAAGACCAAAATCAATATCAAATGAGAAGAAAGAGGAAAGGCTAATGATAAGAAGACTCTGTGTTTGATTATGGCAGCTCTAACACAACCTGTTTAAGCAACTTGTTTATGCCAAAAAAAAAGATAAAAGTAAAATCACTTGACTCTTACAGTACCTTCTTCTTAAATAAGTTTAACTGATTTACAACTCCCAAAATGAGTTCAAAAGAACTCGGAAATAGCCTCATTCAGCAAACATTTACTGTCTTCACCAAGTAGCATCATAGCAGCTAATGGCAATGTGTGCTAATTTGTAAAACATTGCAGGGTAAAATGATGGAATGTCATGGACAGTGTCATCTGGCAAAATAGTAAAAATTGATTAAGTGATAACTGAGCCTATAGACAACTTGGCATGAGATAGCTAAGGCAGATAGATCATCCTGAGAGTAGTTACATATGGAGTTAGAAGGAGTGCAATAAACAGATGTGACAAAAGAACAGGTTAACTAGCGTTTCTTTAATGATCTAATGAAATCAATGCTGACAGAAGTACCACCATTTTTGCACTTTACCACCTGAATACCTTGCATATGACAGGAAGTTGTGATAATACTTAAGAGGATGAAGTCAGAAAGATCACTGACATTACCAAGTCTACACAAAAGCAGCTCATGCTGTAGGTGGCACAATTTTAAAGGCATTCAGGAATTAAATTTCAAGACATTTCAAAGACAGGAAGATTATTAAAAAAAGAAGGAAAAGTTCAGAGATGGTATTTTTGCCCTGAAAAAGGACTGAGAAAGCATTTGCAACTATAAACTAAGTGTCTATTTCTTAGTCTTTATGAAATTTTGTGAGAATTGTCTATATAGTTAAGAGTATCTTCAATGAGTGTATCTATTATTTATTGAATAAAAAGCCTTTTTATTTAGAACAAAATATAGCCTCAAAGGCTCTTTTCTAACAAGATATCCGTTACCATACCCATGCTAATATGTTATAAAATTCTATGAGAGATATGACCAACTATGAAAGAATACGTAGCTCTCTATGAAGCAAAATACAACAAAATTGGAAATTGTGCTCGTGTCAAGTATTCACTAATGTAACAGAGAGTGCCTTTTACAGACAAATGGAAGAAAAATTGCCTATTAATGCCACCATTTTCCAAATATTCTTATTTGCAGATGATAATACGTAATCGAATTAAGCTATGAAACTCGACAACGTCTCTTTAATGAAATATATAGTTATTTAAAGAGTTTGAAATATGTAGTTATTTAAACAGTTTGAGGATATATTGGAAAAACAAAGTGTATATAAATTGTGTATTGCCTAGGTTATTACAAAGATTAATTGTATTGGCAGCCCATGGAGTGAATTGGTGGAGAGTGATCCGGGACTATAGTTGAACAGGAAAGGACTTTGGTTATGTCACATTTGGGCACCTGCCCAATGTTTTCAGTGATTTCCAAGCTGCTTCACTGCCACAAAAACCCAACATTTTAACAAAAATCTTTTAGAGATGTTACACGGGCTAGGCAATGCAATACGGTAGAACGTATGCTGGATTTGGAGTCAATCTACGTTCCAATCCTGGCTCTGTTTCATATGACCGGGATCACTGTGAGCAAAAAGATTTTACCTATGTAGGCCTCAACTATAGTTTCCTCAATTATAAAATGAGAGCGTTGTACTAGAAAGCCTCTGATATTCCTTCCAGCTCTAGATTTGTTGTGATATCAGAAGAATAAAAGTTGCAAAGCACAATGAAAAGATGACTAGTTGGTAGGTTAAATCGGCTGTGCCATGTGATTGGAGGTGATTCATGCGTAAGAACAAACATAAAAGGTATCAACAAGAACATGGGGGATTAGAAAAGGGGACTGGTGGGGGCAGCTAGGTGGCACAGTGAGTAGAGAACGGGCCCTGGAGTCAGGAGGACCTGAGTTCAAATCAGGCCTCAGACACTTAACACATGTACTAGCCCTGCCCCCCCCAAAAAAAAACAAAAAGAAAAGAAAATGGGACTGCGTCAGTCATGTGCCAAGAGTCAGCAACAAAGTGTATTCTCCTGAGTGTTGTACTGGGCCCCAGAAAATATTGAAAGAACCAGAGAAAGGCCTTTAGCACATTGAACAGATCATTTATGAAGGTCTTGTGGAAGATTTGGGCACGAATTACTCAGAATAAGATGGCATGAAGGGAGGAAGTATGCCTACCAGTTAGATCTATTGAAGTTTCAAAGTCAGCAACATGGAAGAACCTCTCAAATCAGCTTAAAGAAGGCCCTGCATGACTGACCCAAGAACTTCAAAGAAACTTATCTTCTCAAGAGTCAGAGCAGCTTTCAGAAGGACCAGAGGTGTACTCAGCTTCATCCTAGCTTCTATGTTTCTGACTCGACTCTCTGGCATAGCCTCGGACAATTTTATTCAATTTATTTCTCCTCTTTTGAAAACTTCTTCATGAGGCAGGTAATGAGGAATCAATTAGCCTGGAGGTCATCAACTATGACATGAATAGCGCTACTCTCAATATCTTTGTGAAAATCCCCAAGAAGCCATTTCTTCAGAGGTTTACAGATTTGCAGGGCTAACCCTTCAGTATCTGTTTCATTCCTCATAAATGACTTTTAAAGTCTAAGATAGCTGCCAGCATTGCCTGAGTATATACTGTTGCCACCCATGAAATGCCAAGAGAGCATTTCCTTTGTAAACCTATGTATTTTATTCTATGCATTTAAAAACATTGGGTATACCCCTTTGCAATATCCTTGAGAGGCTGTAGACAAGATTTCTTCAGGTTGAAAAGATGTTTGGGTGGGTAGAAATCTTCATTGTTGAAGCAAATAGCCATGTCAGGTCACAGATTCATTTAGGTATCAGTGTACCATCAAGCAATACAAAGGTCAGGTTTCACTATACATCCAGGGAGTAGCCTTCACATGGGCACTGTGGAAAGCACTATAACCTGTTCTTCCTTCTTTTTCATCACATACCCATTGCTGCTTAAAAATGCCACTAATTGCAGAGTCTTAAATACTGAAGGATAATATCACCTATGTAGTAAGCTTTCTGGGGTAGGAGGATAAAACTACTGGCTAAAATAAAAAGCTTTTTTTCCCCCTGTAGATTCAATATAGCCACATTATTTTGGTCCCCTGCTATAGATAAAGTTGGCTGTACCTTTGCATTTTTCTCTGCCTGATTTATGATTGTGTACATTTTCTCCACCAATCTTTTAACCTAGCCATTTAACCATGGCAAGATTAATTTTCCTTCCTAGTTTGATTACTTTAGTCATTTACATGTAGGGTTTAAAGTAGGTATCAAAGCATGTTTCCTTTTAAGAAATTTAAAGAAGTGGAAAAGGAAGCATAAGCATGCAGACTTTCAATAGGGAGTCTGGAAAATTGTTGTATTCCAACAAAGTCTGCATGACTGGAAGGATATAAAAATACTGCATATGACTCTTTTGAATGCATCTAAAGAAAAGAGATTTGTACATTTATAAGCCAGCTTAAGGGTTGTAATCATACAGTGTGCACACTTTGCCAGTGAGCCTACTGAATTTTCTTCTGTTTCTTCCAAATGGAATTTTCACCCATATTAACTTTAATACCAAATCAACATCAAGAATTTTATGGACTTCTACCTATAGACAATGATGTATGTTAAGAGTGAGGGCACTTTTGAATCATTAAATGTAGGAAAGAAATAGAAACTATCACCTTTTCATGATTTAATGACCCCCCACCTCACCCCCCCACCCCGATTGTCTCAAATAAAATATAGCCTTAGGTTGAAACAAACAGGCAAACTTACATAAAAATAAACTGTACTGTTGCTGAACTTGTCAACCCAAGACTGAAGAAATAGTAAGATGGTCCAGGTTGGAGAGTCAGAAAGATGCTAGGACAGAGTTTCTGAACCTGGGTGTATAAACTGTTTAAAATACACACATGTATATATGTGTGTGTATATATGTATACATACGTATATGTATATATGCATATATATTATATAAAATTTTATTTCAGTTTAACTGGTTTCCTTTGTAATCCTGTATATTTTGTTTTATGCATTTACATGCATAATTCTGAGAAGGGGTCCAGAGGCTTCATAAGACTGACTGCCCAAGGGATCCAAGACACACAAAAAAGTTTAGGATCTCAGTTTTGGAGAGCAAGTGGGAGAAGGGGATCCCTATATGGCAGGGGTTTTTGTTCTTTTTGTATCATGAACCCCATTAGCAGTCTATGGAAATCTAGATATTTAATATCTGTTAGGACTTTATCCTTATCATTCCCAAATATTGATTTGGGGATTGATGGAGGACTCAGGGTCCACAACTTCCCTGTCAACTTCATAAGCAGGAATTATTTGCCTTATCAAAAACTGATTTTCCACCCAACTGGATTTGATTCATTCCAATCAGTCAATCAAGTAACATATTTCTTAAGCACCAACTGGATGTCAGGTACTGTGCTAAGTTCTGGAGAGACAAAGAGAAAAAGTAAAAGAGCCCCTGTCCTCAAGGGACTAACATTCTATAGGTGGAGACAACACATACTCATACAGTATTTGTAAAGTAACTTTTAGTAGCAGTTGGCAGGGAAGGACTCATCTTGGAGGTGATAGCGCAGTGCCTGACGCATAGTAGGCACATAATAAATGTTTATTCAATTGAAATGGTGCTCTTGATCTGTGTTTCGAAAGACACTAGGAGTGTAAGGCTTAGAGGTGAAGAAGCATTGCATTCCAGTTTTGGGTGACAGCGTTCACAACTGTCATTCCCGCATTTCAAACAAAGCATTGGCTCCAATGGTCTGTATGCATTCAGAAGTCCTTCCTTCCTTAACCTTCACTATTCAGAACTCAACCTGCACACCCTTACTTTAATCTATTGGGTTCATTCTCCTGTACTCTGATCTATTTGTGCAACCACTGCTTTTGGATCAATTAATCAATTGTCAGACATTAAGACTCTGCTATGTGCCAAGCACCATGGTTAAGCACTAGGGGATACAAAGAAAAAGAAAGAAAGACTTTCTGTTTCCCTAAAGCTTCCATTCCATCTATCACAGTCGCCATGTAGTCCATAGGTTAGAGTTCACTGGAGCTCAGTACCACCACAACCAGTGAAGAGGACATTAAGACCAAGTGTTTTACAATCCAAGTGGTAATTAACTTTTGTGGACAGCTGTATGAATTCTGGCTCTTGCTTGCACAGCTGCCTTCTTTCCTGAGATTGTAAGTATTAACAGTTTGTAAGTATTACTGAAATAGCTAAAAAAAATTGGGGTGGGGGTGGTGTGGTTAATTCATATCCTGTCCCAGGTGGCAAACACTCTGAGAACAGTGCTTCTTACTGTCCAGGCTAGTCTCCTTCTTGTTATGTTTCTGAGCCTAAACCTGGTAGTAAAAACTTTATTGGTAAGAGGATGTTTTAATGGCTCTTTTCTTTGAAAAGAGCCTGTGTTTCACTCAAACAACAAAGAGTCTATTTGGAAGCACAACCCACTCAGCTTGGGATTTTGATTGGGACAAGTTGACTGGACTCCCAGATGCTTTTGTGTGTGGTCTTGGAGAGAAAGATGGAGATTTTATTGCAGTACAAAGATGAAACCTTGTGAACGTCCAGAAAGGAATTGAGCCAACCTAACTCTTCTGCAAATACTAAAAAATACCTTTTCAATGAATATTCTGTTAGGAATAGAATCAAGGAGAATTTGGAAAAGCTTAAAGATTTTTAAATAGCACATATGCTTAGAGTATGAATCTTACATGGAAATGTTTTCGCCTTTCTTTTACTTTTAGAACATTCACAGAGGTCAGCCAGAATCTGTCTGGGGAAAGGTTGCCATCATTTAACATGATGCATTAGATAGTCCTTCCCTTCAGAAACCCAGTAGATTGTGGGTGAACTTTGTTCTATCTGAGTCAGTGAAAATCTCTGGCCAGTATTCATTTAAACAGTTATCCTTTAATAAAGATATTATACCATCACCCCACCCTGCTCTGCCTAAATTACACCTTCTAACAATCTATCAGTTAGGCATAGTGATTACTTCGTCCTTCTCTTCTCAAAAACCCAATTTGACATGGCACCTTTCTGTCATTTTCTCTCCAATGACATTTCCATGAATGGACACAAGTTTTCCCCTCTGGAGACTTCTGTTGACTGGATGATACCATCTGTGTAGATGTGGTTAGTGACTGTTTTCAATGTTTTTAGAACTGTGTTTAATTGATAATCAGGATGGAGTACCAGTGATTAGAAAAGCTGACTTCCTTGTTCATAAACAGTATTTGTCACACTAATGTTTCAGGTCTTCTAATTAGTAACATTTCTAAACTACTTTTGGGACTCTGTCTCAGTATATATTTTTCAGAAGATAAATTCCATATTGCAAGTGAGTTTTAGGCCTTTGTTGTATGCTTCCATTAGGGTCCCCATACTTCTAGTCTCACAGCAAAGCTAAGCTAGTAGCCCTTTTTGGGGAAGGAGCCATGGGGGTGCCCATGTGTGAGGTCATCCAATTTATTGAGTGTCATCCTAGAAATTGAGAGTGTTATCCTTGTGCAGGTGAATTCATAGACAAATCCGTGTTCTAACCATTTTCTGTATTGTTTCTATCACTACTTTCTCAGGTCTATCTCTGTGCTCTAGACTCCCCACCTCTTCCCTTCCTACAGGGTTGGTGTGGATAATTAAGACATCTCTGATTTCTGCTTTCTGTTTGGTTGGATGGGTTTGTAAACTCACTGATATGGGCACTCCCTCCATTGATGACGATTGTGGCCAATCCCTGCCTTCTCTTTTTGTGCAGTTTTTGTGCATGTCCTCCCACTGATTCTCTAGGGTCTGGTTGCCCAACAGACCAGAAGTTTTCTTCTATTTCTGTGAGCATTTTTGGGTCACCTGTGTTGAACTTGGACTGTTCATCTGACCTCCCTCATTTGTGACACATGACTAGGTCCCCTCCATTTCTGAACAAAATTTCCTGGAGGATGGCTTTTACACCATACCAAGAGCTTCTTTATTGTACCTGAGGCCCCCCTGTGACTGATTGCTTGGAGATTATGATGGTTCATGACCCCCAGTCATGCAGAGTCACTGGGTGAATACTGACATTAAAAATTCTATTTTTGGGTTTGAGATTCAGGAAATCAGGTGACCGTTTTATAATTAAGCTTTATTAACTACTCATTATTTAGTCCTTAGTAAATAGCAACCTAGAAACAGAATGTCATAATTATGACTTGATTCTAGTATAGCTTTGCTGTGTTCAATACCCTCTTCATTTCCTCCCCTCCTTCCATGGCTCTCTTACATTGTACCTCTTCTTTATTAATTGACTTGCTAATAATCGAGGCAACGACCAAGTAAGTGTATTTACAGTCTCCAGGTTAGGAGGCATGCTGAACTCTCCCTGGGTTAGGGGAGAGCTTAATCATAGGGACTTACCTATGATCTCAAGAACCATCTGGCTCTACTCCTTTCCTTGGGGCTGAAAAGTACTTTAAACATCACTTTAACAGCTAATTAGTCAACTGAGATAGTTGGGAGAAAGGCTAGTTCCACCAGTGGAAGGAAGACACAAGGCTGAGCTTCTGAACTCAAATATTCATGCTCCAAATAGTGATGAGCCACTGTTTAACTCAGAGGAGACAGCGACTCTCATTTTGTCCTTGTGTCTCAGGCTTAGCACAGTACCCTTAATCCACACATAGTAGATACTTAATGAATGTTCACTGAATTGAACTGAATGCAT
>JAQQSZ010012098.1:0-12094 GCA_028646595.1 Phalanger gymnotis | reverse complement strand
CCCCCAGCCACTGGCTAATCTAGCTTTAGGGCTTTTCCTTCACAGGAATGGAATAAAAATGAGACATGAACTTTTCCCACCTTTTTCTATATCTGTGTGATCCTAGAAGAACCTTTACTCTGTTTTGCTGCAAATGGTCTCAGCTAGGAGCAGGTAAAAGATAATTCAAGTTCTCCCATTGGTTTTTCTTCGATGTTTATCCTAGACGGTCTTATATCAAGCTTGGTAGAACAGCTATTGCTACATTTCAGAGGTCAGTGCTGAATTTAGCTATAATTTAGCACTACCCATTACACACACACGCACACACACACAAGGCAGTGCTATATATACATATATGTTTGCATATGTCGATATATACATACACATACATAGATACATATATGTGCATATACATGTGTACACACATACATATATTCTCATCGAGGGTTTTGTATGCTGTAACATGTCATATTTTAAAAGCTCTTGGCCATTCAGACAATAAAGGTGATTTTATCATTATGTTACAAGCTTATAAACCCTCAAATCTTTGAAACTTCTAGAGGCAACATTTTATTTTTGCATTATGTGGTTACTATGTAGACTTAAATTCTCCAGGTCCATATTTTAACCTTGAGAATCTGAGAATTATTGGCACCTAATTATATATCATTTTAAAATATTTTCTTTGTCTTCACATCGTCAATGAATCAGGCAACAAGCAATCATTAAGCACCTACTACATACTAGGCACTGTGTTAAATGGTAGGAATATAAACAAAGGGGGAGGGGGAGACAACACAATTATCACTGCTGTTAAGGAGCATACAGTCTAATGGGGGAGACAACAACCATGTTCCATGCTTTTAAAATGTTAAAATCTACATGAGATTATTTACAAGCTTTCACTCAAAAAAAAATTCAAATCCTTTTTCTCTTTCGTTGCTAGAAAGAATAAAAAAAAAACTGACCTTTTTAACTAGCCACTCATTAAAAACGAAAAATCCTATCCAATTTAAGTCCTGACTGGTTGTTATGGAATCATAGACTTCTAATTTTGTCTTCACTGTGACTGTGAGATTGTCCTTCCAGTTTCTGTTCTCCTCCAGTGCACTGAACAATAACTATCCTTTAGAAACCTGAGAGAGCCTGGGAAGAGGATTCCAGCAAACAGAACAACAGAGAAACCACTCAGTGTCCTGCTTCTGAAGCAACTGAATAAGAGATTTCAAAAATTAATAAGTGATGTTATAAATTTCAATAATTACTAATCTCAGTGGGTGTATTTCCTGCTCAGTATGCTAGACAAACTGCAAATGCAAGCAAGAGCAGTATTTGTCCCAGGCTTAAATTTCAGGGTTTGGGGGGGGAGTAACTTCTTTTCCTGGAGCATAATTATTCATCTGGGATGATTTCTGAAAAGGAAGTTAAGACAGAATATTAAATATAGTCCCTACAAAGGGGAATATTATGCCTGAGGGAAAATATTTCCCAATGTCAAACTCTACAAAAGAAACTAAAAGTCAAGCTAAGCTCAGGAGTTTAACCACATTCTTTGTAAACAGCCAGAAAGCAATGGGCTCAAGCCTGGTCATGTGTGACTGTACTAACAAGGTTCTACCTGAACACTGGGCTCATTTTCTCCCTGACTTATTTGCTTAAAAAATAGAAGCATTGATTTATTCCTGAATTCAAATATCCCCCAAAGTGGGAAACTACTTAAATATATGAAAACCCATGACATGGAAGAGTTGAAGTTTTAAATGTTTTCTTTGGAAGTTGTTATGAAGATCAAAGAAATCTCCTTGTGAATCTTTGATGTTTGAGTTAAATGGGTGTGGGGGGGGAGGGGAGTCAATACATTTATGTAGAGACACTATAGTTCTGGTCCTGCCTCAAATACTTACTGGCTGTATGTCCTTGGAGAAGTCATTTAAAATCTTTGGCAGTCCATTTCTTAATCTATAAAATGAGACACACAAACTCTTACAGAATTGTTACGAAGGTCAAATGAGATAATGTATGTAAATTATTTTGCAAATCTTATATTGCTCTATAAAATGTAATTGAACATTTATCATTACTGTCTTCCTTTTCTTTTTGTATCTCTAGTGCTTCACTCAACTCTTTACACATAGAAGGCACTTTAAAAATACTTCATTGATTCATTTATTTTTTTTCCGTTATTCCATTTGTAATAAATAAGAAAAAATTAGCATAGGGGATAGGCATCAGCTTTAGAGTTAGGAAGACCACTACCCAGGTTTCTGATACTGGCTCAGTGATACTGGAAAAGTCATTAAAACTTCATTGCCCCAGGAAACTCTAAGAATTGAGAAGTAAGTGAAATTTCCTTTTTAGGAGTAACCGATAGCATTATAGCCCAATATACTGAGTTGGAAAAAGTACAATCAAACACCATGTTATTAAACTCCACATCAGTCAGTCAACAACCATTTATTGTGTAAAATGTACCAGCCACTCTGCGAAGCACTGGGAATACAAAAAAACAAAAGGAAAAAAGTGAAAAAAGAGCCCATAAGCTAATTGGGAGAAAAAAATAGTGATATCCAAAATAATATTAATAAATAATAGCTAACATTAATATAGCACTTACTATGTGCCTGGAACTGTGTTAAGCATATTATAATTATGATTTCATTTGATCTTTGCAACAACCTCAAAGAGGTAGGTGATATTTTTTATCTCCATGTTACAGTTGAGGAAACTGAGGTAAACAGAGGTTAAGTGACTTGCCCAAAGTCACACAGCTAGAAGTGTCTGAGGCTGTATTTGATCTCAGGTCTTCCTGACTCCAAGAAAACAATAATGTATCAAAATGGTATATATGTGATAAATTGAAGATAATATCAGAAAAAGGCACTAAGATTAAGGACTGGGAAAGTCTTCCTACAAAAGGTGGGAATCTGGTTGGCTGGCCTTCTTTCTCAGAGTGAAGCAAAATGACATCACTTGGAGTCAAAGTAGAGTGTATCCAACTGTGGCTGATCAGACCAATAGGGCTCAAAAGGCTCTACCACAAGTTGGGAACAAATAGTTCATATGAACATTCGGAGTGGAGATAGCTCCAAATTTGAGCATCTCCTGTTTCTTTTGAGCTAGTGAAATTCTTCTTTGCTCAGAGTACAGCACCTTCTTTGATGTGGAAATGCCGTGCTGGGCACTCCTCTTGCTGTGTCTCCCATATCTCACAATTGATTTCGAAGTTCTTCAGAGAGACCTTGAGAGTATCTTTGTATCACTTCTGACCTCGGTGAGACAGCTTGCTTTGTGTGGGTTCTCCATAAATAGCCTTTTAGGATAATGTACTTTTGGCATTGGAAAAACATAGCCAGCCCATCATAGTTGCCCTCTCTGCAGAAGAGTTTGAATGCTGGGCAGTTCAGCTTGAGAAAGGACTTCAGTGTCTGGTACCTTATCTTGTCTGGTGATCTTCAGAATCTTCCTAAGACAATTCAAATAGAAGTGATCTGGTTTCCTGGCATGGTGCTGTATAGTGTACAGGTTTCACTGGCATACAGTGAGGCCAGTACTACAGCTCTGTAGACCCTTAGTTTGGTAGGCAGACTAGTACCTTTTCTCTCATACACTTTCCTTTGAAGCTTCCCTAACAGTGAGCTAGTTCTGGCAATGCATGCATACATCCACATGTTCATCTATGTGGACATCTCTGAAAAGTATACTGCCAAGGTAAGCTAACTTATTCACAGCATTCACTATTTATCTATTTGCTATATTCAGTGGTTCTATGTATGGATTGTGTGGTGCTGGCTGGTGGAGAATCTGTGTTTTCTTGGTGTTACTTGTTAGATTAAACTTAGCACAAGCAACAGAGAATCAGTCCATACTCTGTTGTAACTCAGATTGAGAGGCTGCATTGAGTGTACCATCATCTGTGAACAAAAAGCCATGCACCAGCTCTCCCTCTATTTTAGTCTTGCTTGTAGTCTTTTCAAGTTACATAATTTACCATCATTGTGTTATCTTTGATGCTATTTTTAACCTTCTTGAAGACACCTGAAAACTTTGCTGAAAACATCATGCTAAAAAATCATAGGAATAAGCGCACAGCCCTGCTTTACTCCAATGTTAACTGTGAAGGCATGAGAACATTGTCCATTACCCACAATCCAGGCAAGCATGCCATCAAGACACTGATATACAATACTGATGAACTTGTCCAGGCAACCAAATTTTGCCATAATATTCCACAGGCTCTCGTGACTCTGACAGTATCAAAGATCTTCATAGGATCAGCAAATGTATACAGATCTCTGTTCTGCTCCTGACATTTCTCCTGGATTTGTTGGGCAGTAAGCACCATATCATACTCCCCAGCCCTTTCTGAAGTTACACTGGCTCTCAGGTAAATGACCATCTTCCAGGCGAAGGATGACCTTATTAAGAAGGACTTAGGTAAGAATCTTGCTGGCAATGCTAAGAAAGACTCCCTGTGGTTGGGCACCCTTGAATTCCTTGGGGAATAATGTCCTCTTGTCACATAACCCAGAAAATTTCATTCAGCTTTTTTTTATGAGCAGTGGGACTCCCTCCCTTGTAGATCTCAGCTGGAATAGAATCAGTACCAGGCACTTTGTCACATAAGAGGATTCTACTGGCATTCAAAACATCTTCTTCAGTTTCAAGTTTGGCTAGAGAGAGATTGACTTCAACCTGAGGTATACAGTTAATGGCTTCAGCACTGATTGACGAAGATTTGTTGAGAATGATATGGAAGCATTCAGCCCACTTCTCCAGGATCATGGAGCCTTTTTAAGGACCAAACTAATCAATATGGCCCCCTCAATATTGAGTAGTCTTTGGCCCATACATAACCATTAAGGCATAGAAAAAAAAAGCTCTTTTGGGTTGTTGCTATTGCTATAAAACTGAATTTCATTTGCATTCTTACTGAGCCAAGAATCCTACATCTTTCTAAGTTTTGCTTGCACTTTACTTTTAATGGAGTTAAATGCGGCCTTCTTAGAGACAGATGAACTAGCCTGCTGGTAATCCCTGTGGAGTTCTTATTTTTCATTTAGCAGCTTCTGAATTTTCCGATCATTTTTTTCTCAAACCAATACTGGTGTTTGCAAGTGTTCTAGCCCAGATGAGTAAATATAGTGTTGTACACCAAATCTCAGAAATCTGCCCACTCCTTTTCTGATCCACTGTTGCCAACTGAGGTTTGGTTCAGTTTTCCCTCCAAGTTAGCAACAAACTCTTCACGCCTGAAGAAGTGCTCTAATCTGTTGGCATTAAGTCTTCTGGTAGTCATCTTGCCCTGGGACTGCTGCTTTTGTTGAATGTGAATGTTTAGCTTGGAAAGAATAAGTCTATGATCAGCCTGATGTTCTGGGATCCACTTCACCTCCATCACTCTCACCTTTCTGTCTCTTCTTTTTATAATGACATAGTCAATGAAATGTCAATGTTTACTGTGAGGATGCATTCATGAAGTTTGGTTGTGTTTAGGTAAATGTAAGAAGTGGTGATGAGAAGGTTATGAGGCACACAAGTTTTCCATATTAAGTGACCAACCATTGCTGTTGCTGTTTCTGACTCCATTCCTCCCCAGGTCACCTTGCCATGTCTGGTAGTCTATGCCTACTCTGGCATTAAAATCACCCAGAATTATAAGCTTGCCTTCATTGGCACATTGATGATAAGGGTCTCTAGGTCTTCATAAAATCTTTCTTTGACCTCATTAGGGTTCATCATGGTGGGAGCATAGGCACTGATGATGGTGGTGTGGCATTTTCCTGCAAGTGGCAATCATATTGTCAAGATCCTGTCATTAACTTCTTTTGGGAGACAAACAAGCTTACTGACTAGATTAGTTTTGATTGCAGAATCTATGCCAGCTTCATGAACCTCCCTTTCACTGTGGCCACTCAAGAAAAAACATACATTCAGCTCTGACTCTGGTAAGCTGACTTTCATTTACCGGCTTTCTTTCACTCTGGGCTGCAATTTGAATGTAATACCTGCTGAGTTCTCTCTCACTAAGAGCTGTTCATCTCTCAGGTCTACCGGATTTCCTGTTGCTCATAAGTGTGCATGTATTCCATGTACTGATGGTGAGTGGAATAATGTTCACTAAAAATTTTGTACATTTTTGTATGCATGTTTTGACCACAAAGAAGGATTCCCACCTGCCATGGAAAGAAGGTCAGGGTTGGGTGAAATAGACAATTTTTAGTGAACCTTTTCTAACCCCTTCCTCACACTAGGAAGTGAGCAGTGTGGTTTTTAAAAGGCTGCTCAGACACCTAGAGGATCTGCCAAAACCCACTGTTATTTCCAGTGAGAAGATGGCCTAATGTCCTGGGCTGCCTGCATGCAGGGTTGTGACTACACCTCCCAGCATATCCATACCTGCTGCTTCATCACTTGATGTTGCCATAGGACTTTGAGTTAAGTAAAATGGTAAGATGGTATGAGTGATGACTTTTGATTCACACAAATATTGGATTTATGTGGGGCAGAGTAGTTTAAAGTTGTTGCTCTCACTCTCTTTTCCAGAGAGTCATCAAAGTCTAACGGCAAGACAAAAGCCAAGATGAGTGGTGTTGGCTCAGGATACAACGGATGTCCTTGGCATCTTCAATGTCTAACTAAGCTCCAAGTGCTTCCCAGTACCTGTCTCAGCTGTCTTCATGGCCATTAAAACAAACTGTTCTTATCCACACATAATGCTGGGGGTAGATACCATCTATCTCACCAAAACATTTGAGAGCTGTTGGTTACCCTCAACCTGGTTTAGCCTGTCTGCTAAGAAGATTTCCTGGGGTGTGGCCAGTACACTTGCTATAGCTACTTGGAGCCACAGGTGAGAGATGAAATCAGGTGAACACCAAAAGTGGAAAGCAGCCATAAAAAGGGCTCAGCAGGCCTTACACCAGAGGTATTAGTCTTCCCAGAACAACCTGCATCCCTGCAAAAGGTGAGAAACTAATCAAAACTTGTAGGAAATCAGGGAAGCTAAGAGGCAGAAGTGAAGAGAGAATTCCAGGCATGGAAGATAGCCAGTGAAAATGCATAGGGCTAGGCTGGAGACAAGATAGTGGAGTGAAAACAGGGACTTAACTGAGCTCTCCCCAAAACTCCTTCAAATACCTTTAAAAAGTGAATCTGAACAAATTCTATAGTGGCAGAATCCACAGAGACAGAGTGTGGCAGATTTCCAGCCCAAGACAAACTGGAAGGTCGACAGGAAGGTCGACACCCAGCTGGGAGACTAGCAGTCTAGCGTGCTGGCTGCACCAGCACAGATTTGACCATAGCAAAGACTGAACAGACCCCAGCTCACTGAATCACTGACAACAGTGGCAACTCCAAGACCTCTCAGTGCAGGAGGGAGGTCTGTCAGAATCGGGTGAGAGACAAGCTGCAGTCCCATGCAACACCTATGGGGGCAGTCCTGGGGCTATCAGCCCACAGACTAAGTGTTTGAAAGTCACCTATTTAAACTTTAGGTTGCCAAGATGGCAGAGTAAGCAGTAAGACACTCTCAGGTTCCCTTGTTGACCTTGAAAAACCCCAAGAATAATGCCCCAGGAAAAATCCTGAAATAGTGGAGCCAAGAGAAAGATGGGGTATAGCAGTCTTTTAACTTGGGAGGGGGATTAATGGGAAAGGTGCCTCTTGTGACTGAAGGGGACCAGTATAGGACTGGAGGCATCCCAGCAAGCCAGTAGAAAGCTCCGTCTCGGCAGACCAGCAGGAGATCCTGAGCCCAAAGTTGAGGAGCAGGCAAGTGCCAGCATTCTGGCTCAGCACCAGGTAAACTACCAGACCACTACAACATCCAACTACCAGCACCTGAGGTCCCAGCACAGAAAACCAGTAACCAGACCCCTCTGGGGTCTTCCTCGTAAGAAGTCTGGGACGGTGACCCTTGGGCCTCAGAAGCAGAGGTCAAATTTAAAAGCCAGAGGAAAAAAAAGCAAACAACATGTGCAAAAAGAATTTAAAAAAATCAACGACCATAGAGAAATATCTTGGTGACAGAGAAGATAAAAACACAAATTCAGGAGAGAACAACATATTCAATATACCCACATCCAAAGCCTCAATGAGGAATATGAACTGGTCTCAAGCCCAAAAAGCATTTTTGGAAGAGTTCAAGAAGGATTTCAAAAGTCAAATAAGAGAGGGAGAATAAAAAATTAAAAAGAAAATGCATAGAGCTGGAAGATGGCATGTCCTCTAAGAGGAACAGCAAGAATGCTAGAATACTTGGATTGGAGTAAGGTGAAGTAATCCTCAAAAGGTAGGATAGGGGTGTATATAAAGCTTTAAAAGCCAAACAAAGGATTTTATATTTTATCTGAAGGCCAATGAAGTTTAGAGAATAGGGTAGGGATGCAACATGGTCCAAGTTGGGTTTTAGGATGAGCACTTTGACAGCTAAGCATAAGGGAAAATGGAGTAGGGAGAGACTTGCGGCAGTAAGATTATTGTAGTAATCCAGGTGTGAGGGGATACAAGTCTGCACCAAGATTGTGGCAATGTCAGAGGGGAAGAGTAATGAGAGGTGAGAGATCCTGTAAAGGAAGAAACAACAGGACTTCTTGATAGAATGAGAGATAGAAAGGAGTAAAGGATAACATATACATTATAATCTTAGGTGAACAGGAGAATAGTGAAATACTGCACAGAAATAGAGAAGTAAGGGAAGGTGGGGAGAGAAGTTAATGAATTCACTTTTTGGCATATTGAGTGTAAAATGTCTCCTGGATATTTAGTTAGATATATAAAATAGATAGTTTAAAATGTAAGATTAGAAGATAGAAGAGAAATAAGGGCTGGACAAAAAGATCTAACATTATCTGCATAGAAACGATAATTGAGTCTGTGGAAGCTGATGAGATCACCATAGAAGGGATGGACAGAGAGAAAGAGACAGACAGAATGACATAGATCGAAACAGAGACACAAAAAAGAGATGTAGATACAGAAATAGGAATTTCTTTTATGAAAGCTAAGTCACGGACAGTTTAAAAACACAAAATCAGGTTAAATAGTATTCCAAATATTTAAATATATCTTATCAAAGAAATGTAATTTAGGAACATATGGATTCTTCCTATGATTAATGCTACCTGGATGGTTATCTGTCTGAGAGATGTGTGTGCATGTAAGCATCTACATTCATACTCTCGCTGTTGCTAATATGCAAGCATCTTTTTCCAATGATGATCAATACTAGGGGCAAACAGTAAGTCTGGTCCTAGGAATACCAAACATCTTGTTGATCTACTGGATGAATGAGCTAGGAGGAGGAGAATACTTCCTTAGAAGCCTTGCCTGAATTATGAAGCCTCAGTGGAGCTGTCAGATGATAAGAAGAAGCTTAGTGTTGTGGGAAAAGCACTAGGTTTGGACTCCCAGAAACTGGGTTTAAATCCTTCCCCAAGTAGTAGTCACTTACTGCCTATGATCCCCTATACCAATTACCTAAGACATCTGAGGTTTAGTTTCTTCATCGGCAAAGCTGCCTTTGTGATCTGTCCAATTCTAATTCCATTACTCTATGAGGATCATACATCAAGAGCTGGAAGGGACCTTAGCTGTCAACCAATCCAAGTCTCTCCTTTTACAGATAAGGAAAGTGAGAGCAAAGGGATAAATAACTTAGCTCAGATGTCAAGCTAGTCCTATGACTCCAAATCCACCAGTCTTTCCCTTATACCCCTTTTTACTATGTGAGGTCTAAGGCGTTTCACCTGCTGTAAGATTCTTTTTTTCTGTTGCTCTTTTCTGAACCCTCCAGCATGAATTACACCCTTGACAGTGACCCCTATCTTCCCTGATATTCATTAAACTGATGTGCATATTTGCAGAAAATAGATCAGGCATCTTTTAAGCTATTTTCCAAAGGGCAGCTATTTTTGCCTAAAGCCTCGAAAGGTGTAAACTTATACTTCATAACCAAAAGGCTGAATATAATAAAACCTCTCCTAGTGAACCTCAAATAAAAGCGGAAGGAATGTCTTTTATGGCTAGAAGCAGAGGGTGAGAGAGATAGGCCAGAACACTAAGGAATATGGAAGCAGATAAAAGGTAGCTGGAAGCTTAGTGTATTTAGCAGCTTTTATTCATTATTTATTGCCCACACATAGATTAAACCACATTTTGATACCATTCCCAGAACTAGGTCTGTGAAGAGAGGTACTTCCAAGAATGGCATTGCCTTTTGGCAAAGTTGAGCAGCTGGGAACATGGCATTGTTCCTAGAAAAACAATGGAGGAGAAGGGATATAGTTTGGAAATTGGCATTTCAATCTAGGAGTATAGCAAAGTAAGAGATTGATAGGACATTTCTTGCCAGCTACTGAATCAGGAAAAGCAGAACATCTTCACCCTAGAATAGCAAAGGTATTGAAAGAATAAGTCAGTCACTTGATGCACAAATAGAAAAAAAAAATTTAAAAAAAGATTTTATTTTAGGGGCAAAGTGCCACTGGAAAGTTCTAATGCCTTCCGTACTTTATCTTTAATAGAAGAGAATAGGCACGTACATTGAAACATGATAATTCCAGAAACCTTTTTTGAAAAGATAAAGGAAAATCTTTGCTTCATCCAATGGGTCATTAAAATATGTGACTGTGCTTTGCGAGGTCACTGAGCCAACGCTCTCACCACACTTTAAAAGGAGTAGGTAATTTTATGACCATTGATAACATTGTAGTTATGCAGCTAAGATAATGGCAAATGTAATCAAATCTCATGCTTCACGGCTCTCAATTGATTGCATATGGGGGTCAGAAAGGATATTTTTTTCTCCTTCTATGGAACTGCATAAGGGACTAGCAAGATCACCTCACTTTCCAAGCAGTTAGATCCTTTGAAAAAAGACCTCTTTCCACTCAAAGATATAATGAAGGTACATTATGAAACTAGGTTGCTTTACTTTTGTTCATTCTCTATATTTGGAATGGGATGGGAATTTTGATATTTTTTTCAATGACCAACTTACTATATGGTAAATATGAGCAGGCACTCACATATTACAAATAAGAAATTGTGGAGAATGAACTTTTAAAAGAAAGTGATCAGAGAAATACAAGCCTTAAAATAAATTGCCTGGTTATTTTCAGAGTGAAATACGACAGATGGACAGACTCATGTTCCACTGTTACCTTCTTTATGTTAAAAGAAAGTGGGGGGGGGGGGGCAGGGCAGAGCCAAGATGGCAGCTGGAAAGCAGGGACTTGCGTGAGCTCCCTGCCAGTTCCCTCCAAAAACCTATAAAAATGTCTCTGAATAAATTCTAGAACTGCAGAACACACAAAATAGCAGAGGGAAGTAGCGATGCAGCCCAGGACAGCCTGGATGGTCACTGGATGAGGTCTATCGCACACTGAGTGGAGGGGAGTGGAGCCCAGCGCTGGTGGCGGCAGGACCAACCAGACCAGGAGCTGGGAGGAACAAGCCCTAGCACCCTGAATCAGTGAGCTGTGGCAGTTACCAGACTTCTTAACCCACAAACACCAAAGACAACAAAGAAAGTTAGTGGGAAAAGCTGCCGGGGACAGAGTGAAAAGAGTTTGCAGTTCAGCCACTGCCCAGGGGGCAATGGGGGATGGTGGTGGTGGTGCAGCTACAGAACTACAGCTGCAGTTGCTTCTGGCCCCAGGCCCACCTGGTGGGAGGAATTAAATGGAGGATCAGAGCAGGAGTACAGAGCCTGCTTAAGATTTTCGTCAGGTCCGGGTTGTTGGTTCTTGAGGAAGGAGGAGTGCTGGTGTGGCAGAGCTGGCTGTATAGAAATTGCTCTGAAATCAATGGCACATCCCCTCAAACTTTGAACAAAGTACTCTTTACACTACAAGCAGTCATACCCTGCTGAAAAACTCAAGGGTTAAGTAAGTTGGCTGGGAACATGGCCAGGCAGTGAAAACACACTCAGATTCAGTCTCAGACTTTGGAATCTTTCTTTGGTGGCAAAGAAGACCAAAACACACAGCAAGAAGTCAAGAAAGTCAAAGAGCCTACATCAAAAACCTCCAAGAAAAACATGAACAGGTCTCAGGCCATGGAAGAGCTCAGAAAGGATTTGGAAAAGCAAGTTAGAAAAGTAGAGGAA
>JAQQSZ010012097.1:0-12094 GCA_028646595.1 Phalanger gymnotis | reverse complement strand
GATGTTATTTCTTTATAGGCTCAGAATAATTACAGATTTTAAATATAACTTTTAAGAATTTTATAGTAAGGGAATCATAATCTCTCAAAGAACAACTATAATATCATTTCATAGGCACCAAATGTCAAAAGAACTCTCAAAGTTAGTGAACTGACTGATACTTATCTCTAAACTATGAGAGGAAAATTTTAAAAATAAAAGCTTTCTCCCTACATATATCAAATTGTCAGTGTTTCTCAGTAAAATAAACTTTTCCCCCAGAAATAACTGATGAAATCTACAAAATAAGAGGTGACTCATTGTCCACCAGTGCAGGAAGTCCTATTCTAAGTGACTGAATTTAGTTTTTGAAAAAGGTAATGATAATAGGGTGACAGGTTACTCTGCCTATACTCACTGTCTGTTTCTCAAATTTCCTCTAATGATCACTCTCCTCTGTCCATTTGTACTCTTCTTCCTGTATCCACACCAGTGGTCTCTTTTGGTTCTATTTTTCTTTGTTTCTATACTATCACATTTGTTTCTTTTTCCCCTCTTTCCTTTTTTCCTTTCTTCTTTTTTTTTCCTTTTTTAATCCTTATTTATTCAACAATTCTTTTTCCTTCCTTTAAAAGTCATTTAATCAAAATCATTATATGCAACTATTGACATACCTATACCTGTATTGATAGACGCCTCTCACTTTCTGCTAAAAATCATTAAGAATTGCATAATTCTTAGATCAACAATAAACTTTAATTTGACTTTTAGGTGTTCCAAATATAAGACCCTTGTCCAGTGGCAAATTGACATACTGTTGGAAGAGCTGAATCATATTAATCTTGACCTTTTCACTGCAAGTGAAACCAGCAGAAAGAATGAAGTAGCAATTAACAAAAGGTTGACCCATTTGAAGAAACAAGGAAAGGGGTTGATGGATTAAGTTTTAATGTATGCCCCAAAGCTTCAAGAAATGTCATTTTGTGATATATTTGATCCTTACATTTCACAATATTAATAATAAATATTTGAAAAAAGACTACTCTGAAAATAGTGTCAACATCCCTATTAGTAGTTGCTAAGGATGAGGTAGTATAGAATTTTATGAAAAATTTGTATGACACTTCAAATTCAATCATAATACACTCTGATATACAGTGTGTTCCAAAAGTCTTAGTGAATCTTTAAGCTATTAAAGCTTTAATAGATGATGTTCCAAAGCTTTAAATACAGTTTTAACATCTTTAATAGCTTAGAAATTCATGAATGTTTTTGGAAAAAACCATCATCTATTTGTAATTTACTTTTATTTATCAAAGTATTTTATGTCATCCCATTCTTACTTTCAAAATAAGGTAAGTAAGGCTGTGTGGTATATTGAAAAGATCAATAGACAGAAACTAAGGTCACCTAGGTTCTAATACTGGTTTTGCCACTAAATAGTTGTGTGCCTTTCGGCCAATCATCTGTAATTTCATGCTTATTTTTTATTTTTAAAATAAATGATTAAATTAGTTTCAGATCCTTTCTTGCCCTATGATTCCATGAATGAATAGGAAAAAAATACAATTTTCATTTCTATCTAAGATAATGGCCATTAAGGTAGGAAAAAAAAAAAAACCTTTATCCCTCTCATAGGTATTATAATGTACAATCCACCAAGAAACCCTTAGGACACCAGGCATTTGGGGCCTAGGCAGTGCTTATCCTTCTATTTTTATTCAAAATACTTCTCTGCCTCTGGAGTCAGAATTAAAGCCACACAAATCTTGAACCTTCACTTTGTGAATTCTTACTCTGCAGAAGCAACAAGACTGATGTTATTAAAGAAAAGCCATAAATTCCATTCCATTTGGGAAAAAAATTGGAATATTCATAGAAACAGAAGTGCCTGGGTAATTGAAATATCAGTAGATAAAGCCTGCACAAAGTAATGACATTGTGTGCACTTAGAGCACCTACTGAATATCTTTACAAGATATTTCAACTGCCCTGTGATGGAAAAAGGTTAAACCTCCCATGGAAATTTTGATTACTGCTCTCTTCTGCTAATGACAGAGATGGATACTTTTGTGGTACCACTGAGAATAGGTTTTAAATATTTACTGAAGTTCATAGGCTTCTATGCAACTTTTATAGAACATTGCTCCATATCACTAGTCCAAAATGTAGTAAATGGAAGGTTTTCCAATCTGTAATGTTTTCTGTACTTCGAAAAGGAAACCAAAAGCCAAATAAGGCTTTTAGCTAAAACATAATCTGTTTATCCCAAATCTGCTAATAATGCCAGCTGTTGACGACATGTTAATTAATTTTAGTGATAATTGAGCCCATTGTAGTGTCTTAAATATAATAGGTATTTAATAAATATTGGTGTAACAGAATGACATATAGTAAAACTGTTACACACCCACACAATGTCAGTTCAAGAAAGAGAAAATGAGTCAGCACTTATTTAGCTCTCCTAATGTTGATTGATAGCTTATATTGTTAAATAAGAGTGCATCGATATGCAAATATATAGTATTAGGCATCATTAAAACTAGCTTGGAGATTAATGAGATGCACATTATTACCTCTCATTGCTTTGACATTTATGTCAGACAGTAATTGGAGAAAAAATTTTGAAAGACCAGTCAAAGGTGGAACTTTAACGTAAAAAGTGTTTATAAGTATAATATGTTTGAATTATCAGCAAAATTTGCCTTTTGTTAGAGGTAAAGGGAATGAGAATCCTGTTTTCAGCATTGTTGTCCCTATTGGATCTAGTATGATAACACTTTAAATCACTTTGAAATGATGTACCATGAGGTCATACTTAAACATTTCACTGGGTACAAAGAACATAACCATTTATTAAAATAGCTATTTTGGATACATCCCTTCTTTGCATCTCCTCTTATATGTCAAAGTGCCATTATTATCATAAGTCAATTATATTGTATTGACCCTGTGTTCATCAACTATTATGCCTCTTTTATCTTACCTGACTTCAGCTGTGGTTAAAGTCATTTTCCCACATGTCATAAATTTCTAGCTCCAGTTGGCCTTGCATCACCCCTTTCAGAAGCAAAAAGAAGAAATGCAGGTGAGAAATGAATGGCAAAGAGGGAAATCAGCTGTGATGCCCATGTTGCTCCCCTCCTGCCCTCTCTAGAATCCCTCCCATGACTTGGGTTATTTGGACTAAGTAAAATTAAGTCCCAAATCTGTGTCCCCAGCATTATATTTTTAAGTTTCACAGAAATGCTTAAAATGGTTATAAGGAAACTCTGCATTAAATTTGTTTCATAGATTTAGAGATAGAGAGGAATCAGAGTTCTTTCAATCTGACCCCTTCATTTTTTTAGATGATGAAAATGAGGCCATACAGGTCAAGTGACTTGGCTAAGGTCACAAGGCAGAACCAAGACTTGAATCCAGTCTTTAACCCCAGACTTCCAACCAACACACTCTATCCCACTGTCCCATCACAACCAGTATAATTTCACACATTTCACGCTCATACACACGCACATGCTCATGCATATGTGCACGCACAGACACACACATACATGCACACATACACTGTTAATTCAGTATAGCCAAAGTCTAATATAAAGTTGTAAAATCCTACTCTAATATCGGAGTCAAATGTCCACTAATAACATTATTTCTTAGGAATCGACTGGCCACTCTAACGTGATTTCACTCAGTGACATATTGCTTAAAACCAATGTAGGCTGTGCTTGATGTTTTTAGTTGTAACAAGAACAATGAAAATGTTTCTAAAGATAAGGCCTTCAGCAGATTTTTCTTTGAAGGACAGAAAGCACTAAGCATAAAGCAGAATTGAAAAGTATGTAGGAGTTGAGTTTTTTTTTTATGTTGAAGTGTCATATTTTTTGAAAGTTTTCTAAAATACAAAAGTCTCTCTTTCAGCCAAGTTCCAGAATGACAGCAGTATTTCATTTGCCTGTAAGGGTTGCAGGTTGGCAATGGCAAAGTAAATACTTTAAGTCACTTATCTTCTTTTCAGGCCTTAGTTCAAGTTCAGCCAAGGAAGTTAAATTAATGTTTTTTCTAGTTGACAAAAGGAGTCCCAAAGAGAAATTTATCACTTAAAGCTTTTATCTAGTGTGCAGTTACTGAATTCAAAAGACCAAGGAAGATGAACTTTGGAAAGCTATTTAGTTTCATTATACAAGGTCTCAAGAATCCCTATTGATTGTAAAAGGAGAACAATGTTAGGAGAAAGAGATGGAAATTATATATTTTGGAGCAATTTACACTGGCATGTGTACTATACAATGTTACCATAGTACACAGTAATAAAATTCAGTCTACTGCTCCTTCTTTTATATCTCTCAGAATGTTAATTTTTTTAAAGCTTGAGGGAGATTCATCTCTCATTACACTTAAATTAGGAACCTCATCCAGCCTTGTCTAAGTGCAGAGCAATGCGTTTTCTCCAAATCAGCAATATGTACCAATAAGCGCAGCATACAAAATACAGAATTTAGGCTATATACACAGGCAGCAGAAAGAAGAAAGTGAGGTATAAGCAACCACAGACTGTTTCCTTCTATTTTCCCTTCCTCTTCCCTCACACAAGCATTCCCTGTTCCATATGCATTTATTTAGAACCTACTGTGTGTCAAACACTGTAATAAGTACCAAAAATAAGTACTGCATTGTCATGGCAAAATGTGGCAACCTAGGAATTGAACTAGGCATAAGGTGAAATTAGAAGCAGGAGAATCTGTCTAGGCTAAGATATGGAAATGAAAGCAAGAATAAAAAGAAATTATAAGCAGTGATAGTAGGGAGGAGAATGAATCTCTGTGGCCACTGACCAATCCTGAGTAGTTTATATTTGTGCATATAATTCTCTACAAAGAAGTCAGGAATTACTTACAATTAATTGGTCAATAAGCACTTATTAAGTGACGGGCACTATGCTAAGAATTGAGGTTGTGACAAAAAGCAAAAGATGATCCCTACCCTTAATGAGCTCTCAATCTAATTGGGTGAAACAGTATGAAAACAAACTCATGCCTACAAACGTTATAAAAGATATATTGAATATAACAGACATGAGGTTCTAGCATTAAGGCAGATCAGGAAAGGCTTATTATAGAAGGTAACTGGGGCTTGAAGGAAGCTAGGGATGCCAAAAAACAGAGAAGAGGAAGAAGAACATTATAGCAATGGGAATAGCCAATAAACACTCTTGGAGTATAGAAATGGAGAGTTATATACTTCTATACCTAAGTGTAGTAGTGGATAAAAAGCTGGACTTGAAGTTAGGAAAAATTGTTAAAATCTAGCCATTTACTAGCTTTATGACCCTGAACAAGTCACTTAACCTCTCCTTGCCTCAGTTGGCTCAACTATTAAATAGGGATAATGATAGCACATACCATATGGAAATATTGTGATAATCAAATAAGCAAATACTATATCAGTAAGGCAAGATTCATGACTTGGAGGATTACCATTAACATGCCTGTATGGTTTAGAATCTCAAAGTATAAAAAACTCTCTAGGTAGAAGGCAGAGGAAGTATAACATTTATTTAGGCACCAAAGAATCAGATCCCAGAACCAGTAATTCCAATTTGATATAGCCATAATTGTATTCCAGAACCAGTAAGCCCATGTCAATGTAGCAACAAGGGGCTTAAAACACAGTATTACAGCAAAGAGACAATTCATTCTGTAATATTTTTCCCCCTGCTAGGGCCTTCCCATAAACAATCACTCATCAATCCTAGGTGTTTGCTTGCCTGTGTCCTCTCCCCCCTCAGTCCTCTGGTCTGCAGCTCTCTGGTCTCCACTTTCCCATCTCTTCTGAAGCTCTTGGACTTGGAGTTCTTCCTCCTTCTCCTTGGGCTGAATTCTGAAGTCTGGCTTCTCCTCTGACTTCTGAATTTTAGGTTCTCATTAGCTGCCTTCTGGGTGTATGCGTTCTTTTTAGGGTCTGAGGGCTTCATGCCCAATAAGCAAAAGACTGTGGGAAAGATCTTTGATCACTGTTTGGCATCACAAAAGTATGGGCTGATCTCTCTTAACTGGCCCCACCTGAGGCCTATTGAATGAGTGGGAAAGATCTTCACTCACATTATCACCACAAATACATGCAAAGTCCTTTGAAAACCTTAAAGTGATGTATAAATGGTAGTTGTCATCACAATCATTGTGACTTGTCTTATTATTATTTTATTTTTATTGATTTATTTAAACTTAAATATCAAAGCTTAATTACATAATAAGAAAAGAAAAAGAAACATTACAAACTTAAAGAAAAATTAAATACAAAATAAGGAAAGGCAAAATGCATTGCTGTCTACACAGCAGAACATAAAAAAGGATTCAAAATATGCAGCAATAAATTTCCACTTCAAGAAAGCCAGTATAATAATTACACATTGTATTCTGTGCTGTCCATCTTTTCTTTGCTTCCTTGTAAGTTTTCTTTTGTTTTCTGCTGTTTTTACTTGATTCTCTAGGATTTTCTAGGTATATCATCATATCACCTTCAAAAAATGATGACTTTGTTTCTCTTTTGCCTCTTCTAATTACTTCAATTACTTTTTCTCCTGTTTCTAAAGCTAATATTTCTAGTAGCAAATTGAATAATAGGGATGATAATGGAAATGCTTGTTTCACCCCTGATCTTATTGGGAATGCATCTCGCTTATCCCCATTACATATAATGCTTGCTGATGGTTTTAGGTAGATGCAACTTATTTTAAGGAAGACTACAATTATTCCTATGCTTTCTAGTGTTTTTAATAAGAATGGGTGTTGTATTTGTCAGAAGCTTTTTCTGCATCTATTGAGATAATCATATGGTTTCTTCTAGTTTTGTTGTTGATATGATCAATTATGTTGAGAGTTTTCCTAATATTGAAGCAGCCTTGTATTTCTGGAATAAATCTTACCTGGTCATAGTGTATTATTCTTGGGATAAGTTGTTGTAATCTTTTTACTAATATTTTATTTAAAAATTTTGCATCAATATTCCTTTCAGAAATTGGTCTATAATTTTCTTTTTCTGTTTTGACTCTTTCTGGTTTACATATCATACCATATTTGTGTCATAAAAAGAATTTGGTAGGACTACTTCACCAATTTTGCCAAATAGTCTATAAAATATTGAAACTAATTGTTCTTTAAATGTTTAATATAAATTGCTTCTAAATCCATCTGGCCCTTTAGATTTTTTCCTAGGGAGTTCACTGATGGCTTATTATTTTTTTTTTCTGAGATGGGGTCATTTTAAGTATTTTGCTTCCTATTCTGTTAAGCTGGGCAATTTATATTATTGTAAATATTCATCCATTTCCCTCAGGTCGTCAAATTTATGGGCATGCAATTGGGCAAAATAATTTCTCATTTTTATTTTAATTTCCTCTTCATTGAAGGTGAATTTACCCTTTTCATTTTTCATACTGGTGATTTGGTTTTCTTCTTTTCTTATTTAAATCAAATTGACCAAAGATTTATTGATTTTATTGTTTTTTCTTTCATAAAACCAGCTATTAGTTTTATTTATTAGTTCAATAGTTTTCTAAATTTCAATTTTATTAATGTCTCCTTTGGTTTTCAGTATTTCTAATTTGGTATTTAACTAGGGATTTTCAATTTGTTCTTCTTCTATCTTTTTCATTTATATGCCCAATTCATTGATCTCCTCTTTCTCTATTTTATTCATGTAAGCATTCAGAGATATAAAACTTCCCCTAAGAACTGCTTTTACTGCATCCCATAAGTTTTGGTATGTTGACTCATTATTGTCATTCTCTTGAATGAAGTTATTAATTGTTTCTATGATTTGTTGTTTGACCCACTCATTCTTTAGGATTAGATCATTTAGTTTAAAATTAATTTTTACTCTACCTTTCTATGGCCCTTCATTACAAATGATTTTTATTGTATCATGATCTGAAAAGGATGCTTTGACTATTTCAGCCTTTCTGCACTGGGTTGTGAGGGTTTTATGCCCTGAGACATGGTTAATTTTATATATGCACCATGTACCACTGAGAAAAAAGTGTATTCCTTTCTATCCTCATTCAGTTTTCTCCACAGGTCTATCATATCTACCTTTTCTAAAATTCTATTCATCTCTTTAACTTCTTTCTTGTTTCTTTTGAGGTTAGAATTTTCAAGTTCAGAGAGGGAGAGGTTGAGGTCCTCCACTAGCATAGTTTTGCTGTCTGTTTCTTCCTGTAAATCCCTTAACCTCTCCTGTAAGTATTTGTATGCCATACCATTTGGTGCATACATATTAAGTAATTATATTGCTTCATTTTTTTGATGCCTTTTAGCAGGATATAGTTTCCTTCCTTATCTCTTTTAATTAGATCTATCTTTGTTTTTGCTTTCTCTGAGATTCGGATTGCTAACCCTGTTTTTTTCACTTCAGCTGAAGCATAATATATTCTACTCCAGCCTTTTACTTTTACCTTGTGTGTATCACTCTGTTTCAAATATGTTTCTTGCAAACAACATATTGCAGGATTATGGTTTTTATCCATTCTGCTATCTGCCTCTGTTTTATGGGGGAGTTCATCCCATTCACATCCACAGTTATGATTAACATCTGTGTCTTTCTCTCCATCCTCCCCTCCCCATTTATGTTTTTATTTCTTCCTTCTCTCTTCCCGCCTCAAAAGAGTTTTGGTATTGACCACTCTCTCCTTCAATTTTTCCTTCTTATCAGCCCCCCCTCCATTATCTTACTCTTTTCCATGCAACTTATTCCCTCCCTTCTATCCACCCCCCTTTTATTTCCCCTTTCACCTCCTACTGCCTATAGCACAAGTTAGATTTCTATACATAATAGAATATGTTATTCCCTCTTTGAACCAAATCCAATGAGAGAAAAGCTCAAATGATGCTCTTCTGCCTCCCTTCTTTCCCTCTACTATGTTTTTTTCCATCTTCATGTGATGTAATTTACCCCTTTCTGCCTCTTCCTTACCTCTTCTCCCATTACAATTGCTTTGCTCCTCTTAATTAAATTTTTTATTATCACATCAGTTAATTCATACCCACACCCTCTCTCTATTTATATATCCCTTTTAAATGTCATAATAAATATACCATTCTCGAGATTAACCAGTATTATCCTCCAATATAAGGAAGGAAACAATTTGCCCTTATTGAATAACAAGTTTTTTTTTTCTTTTGTTTTCCTGTTTACCCTGTTATGCCTCTCTTGAGTCTTACATTTGAAGATCAAATTTTTTATTGAGTTCTGGCCTTTTCATCAGGAATGTCTAGAATTCCCTTATTTCATTGAACGTCCGTCTCCCTGTGTGAAAGATTATGCTCAATTTTGCTGGGTAGTCGATCTTTGGTTATAGTCCAAGCTCCTTTGCCTTATGGAATATTATATTCCCATCTCTCTGATCTTTTAATATAGAAGCTGCAAGGTCCTGTGTAATCCTGACTGTAGTTCTATGATATCTGAATTGTTTCTTTCTGGATGCTTGCAGTATTTTCTCCTTGACCTAATAATTCTGGAATTTGACTACAATAGTCCATGGAGTTTTAAATCTGGGATCTTTTTCAGTATGCAATCACCGAATTCTTTCAATAACTATTTTACCCATCTGGTTCCAGAATCTCCGATCCATTTTCCTTGATGATTTCTTGGAAGATACTGTCCACAGTAATTTTTTTTTTTTTGTCGTGGCTTTCTGGTAGACCAATAATTCTTAGATTACATCTCCTGGATCTACTTTCTAAGTCAATTGTTTTTCCAATGAGATATTTCACACTTTCTTCTATTTTTTCATTCTTCAGATTTTCTTTGACTGATTCTTGATGCCTCATGTAGTCATTAGCTTCTACTTGCCCAATTGTAATTTTTTAATGAATTATTGTCTTCAGTTAGCTTCTGTACCTCCTTGTCCATTTGGACAATTTTACTTTTTAAAGAATTATTGTCTCGTGTTAAGTTCTGTATCTCATTATCCATTTTCCTTTTTAAAGATTTGTACTCATCAGTGATTTTTTTTTCCATTTTGTTCATTGTATTTTTTTAAATTGCTCAATTGTTCTTTTACCCTTCTATTTTGGCTTTTAAAATCCTTGAGGTCTTCCAAGAATGCTTTTTGGGCTCGAGACTAGTTCATATTCCCTTTTGAGGTTTCAGATGTGGGTATAGTATCAATGCTGTCCTCATCTGAAATTCGTATTTTGATCTTCCCTATCCCCAAGATTCCATGTTCTTGGCTTTTCTAGTTTGCTTCTTCATTGTGATTGTCTTTTTTCCTGGCTTTTAAAGTGTATCTCTGCTTCTAGGGCTCAGGAGGCTCAGTCCCAAGCTTCTTGTGCTGGGAACTGTGGGCCTGGTTACTGATTTTGTGTGCTGTGGCCTCTGTTTTTGTCAGCTAGAGGCTATATAATGCTGCTGCTCACCTGGTGCTGAACTTAAGGTGGCTGATGTGTGAAGTTCAAGGCCAGGCATATATCTTTCTGAGCTCCTCTGAGTTATACTGAATCTCTTGGTCTGAGGTATAGGGGAGGGGTGGTCTGGCTGCTGGAAGTCTCCTCTTCCTCTAAGGCTGCACTACAGCATGGGTAGTCTCAGCAGTTGTCTGCACTGGCGTCTGCCACTTCTCCTGGCTGGGTGAAGGCAAGTCTGGGGTCCCGGGGTCGATGCTTGCTGGCTTCAATCGTTTGAGTCTCAGGAACTCCCACTGGTCTGTGGAGGTGGGGCCTGCTGGGATACATCACTTTCTGCAGAGGTCTCCCCAGCTTCTTGAGCTAAAAGGCTACTGAAGCCCCACTTCTGGCCCCTCTATTCCAGGGTTTCTCCCAGGGCACTATTCTCTGGGTTTTTCAAGGTCAACAAGGGGGGGAATGAGAGCACTTATAGTTTATTCTGTCATCATGGCTCCCAGAAGTTCAAGTAGGTAACTTCCAAACCTTTAGTCTTTGGTCTGATAGCCCCAGGAGTAGTTGCAGCCACTGTGGCAGGCCCTGAAATTCTCTCACCCAGCTCTGACAGAGTCCTGAGCTGAGAGGTTTGGTAATCCCCACTGCTGTAGGGTAATATCTCTCAGACTGCTGAGCCTGCTCCCACTCTGGTACGGTCAAGTATAGTTCTGTGCACTCTGTGCTCTCTCAGCCTGATGCAACAGATCCTTCCTGTGGACCTTCTGGACTCTCCTGGTCCAGAAATCTGCCACACTCTGTCTCCTTGTGGATTCTATCACTCTCAAATTTGTTCAGATGCACTTTTTAGAGGTATCTGAAAGAATTTGTGAGAGAGCTCAACTGGTCCCTGTTTTCACTCTGCCATCTTGGCTCTGCCCACTGGATTTTCTTATGATTAATTGGTTTTTGTGATGGCATTAGCAAATAGAAGTAATTTTAGGCACTTATTTTCTTTTCCTTGCTTTATTAAATTCACTAACATTTCTAAACTGATGTCAAACAATAGAAGTAAGAAAGACTCTTTTGTTTCACTTCTATATTTCTTTGGTAATTTTTCCTGTGGTAAATAATTCTAGCTTTTGATTTTTGACATATTTTGTCAGATAAAATATCTCGCCTTTTGCATTGTTGTTGTTGTTGTTGTGTGTGTGTGAATTCTTGTGTGCAGACTATTACTGGGAATATACAGTAGCTAACTTACACTCACTTTATTTTTCTCCATTAATTTTCATCCTGCAAACATGACTCATAAGTATAGGATATTCCTATGCACCTTTGCTATGCCCATAAATTCTTATACCCTCATAATTCAGATAAGGAATTTATCTGAGGGATGAAAGAATATTCACCTGCAGCATTCTTTGATGAATCTAAAATTAGAAGACAAGATTCATGATTTAAATAGGAATTGGACAAAATTGCTTTCTAAAGTTCCCTCCAAATCTAAAACTCTATTGATTTATTTGGTGGCAATATCTTTATACATTATGAGGCATATGGGAGCAAAATCTCTGTTACATCTTCTCTCCTAAGGATTTACATACTACTTTTAAAACCAAACACTTAACATTTCTTTGGGCACCAAAACCAGATGAATTCTGGATTTGGCATTAATTCATGCATGTTCTGCTCTAGTAGTGACCAAATTCTACTTGTAATATAAAGTTGGCCAGAGTTGA
>JAQQSZ010012096.1:0-12094 GCA_028646595.1 Phalanger gymnotis | reverse complement strand
AACTGTAAAATAGATATAATAACAATTTCATAAGGTTATTGTGAGAATGGAATGTGGCCATATACGTGAAACACTTTAAATTGCTATATGAATGTGAACTCTAATATTTATTAGGACATTAATACCTAAAGGAAGAGTAAACAATATTTCAAAATATTGCTTAAGTGAAGAGTAAACAATATTTTCAAACCATTAAGATAAGCCCTAAACTTGAGGAATTAAGGAAGAGACTCTAAGGACAAGAATTAGAAGACAGAAGGAATGGAGGCAAAGAACCAGGTTTACATTGTGCCTGACATTTACTATTTGTGTGACTTTGGACAAATCATTTAGCCTCTCTGGACCTCAATTTTCTCTTTTAAAAATTAGAATGGATCTGATGACCTTTGAGGACCTGATGTTCCTTTTAACTCTTGATCTGTGATCCTACCTTCATGAACTTTTACATTCAAGGTATGCTTTAAGCCCCCAGACCTTTCCTTAACTCCTGTATAGCTGTGATCATCCCATTTTTGTATTCCCTGACCTGGGTTTGATTGGAGCCATCCTTTGAAGGAGAACAACTCTTCTGAGGTATGAAGAGGTCATGGAGCCTTTCATTAGTTTACCAAACATAAACATCTGTTATGGAAGCTAAAACATTTAGCCTCCAAGAACAGGAAAAAAATCCTCAGCATCATTTCTCTCTTGGGAGTGTAATGCAATATTAATGATAGAGAACCACTTCCAACTGGTGTTAGGTAGAGTTAATAGCTAGCTTATTAGGAGATATCTCACAGCCCAGTCTATCTGTTCACTAACAAAACCCCTCATTACCTGCCCATGTAATCATTAACTTCTTAGTTATGGGTGCTTTATTAAGGCACCACAAAGGTAGGTATTTACAGTGATTTTAAGGAACTTAGTGTGGCTAGCTGTGAAACAGGCACTCAGGAAAGGAAAAGTGCCTTAGTTCAATTTCTGATACATCTGAGTCTCACAAAATGACCCAATGAGGAGGCCATATCTCCTTTACTTTAATTGGTCCCTGAGGCATTTCCCTCTACCCAACAGGAAGGATTTAAATGGTCCCAGGTTGTTATAGTTCTTCAAGTACTTTTTTGCCATTAAATTTGATACCTGACTTAGAAAATGTTGAGAAAAGAAAGCAGCTTTAAGTTTGCTGGGAAAGCAAATGGAGGGTGGATGATCGATTAGGGGAGAAGTAGAGTATCTGTAATGTTATTGGAGCAAATTGCTACAGATTCCTTTACGAGGCATATTGCTGAGGCTCAGTGGCCAGAGTTGTTAGTAAACATGCTTGGGTAATTATAATAAGAGGATTAGCTAGTCAAGTAATAATGACAAACATTGCAATCAGACAAAAGAAAGCATCTTCATTATAAAGTTGAAATGCAAGATGAAAGGAATAAATAGTCTCGTGATTGTCCTGCCAATTCAGAGCAAGTTAAATCAAAGTACATTGATTGAGTACAATCTAGGAATGAGACCCCTTGTTAGCTGTTGTGGAGGAGACAAAGATGTATAAGATAAGAAGTCCCCAACCTCAATTTGTAATTGAGGTGGGGAAAAAGAACGATGCATAGGAAGAGTGAAGTTTAAAATACAAGGCAAAAATGTAAGATATCACAATAATAATATTGCTGATAATAACTAGCACTTATATAGTGCCTACCACGTTCCAGGGACTATGTGAACACCTTATAAATATTATCTCGTTTGATCGCTACAACAACCCTTTGAGGTAGGTACTATTATTTTACAGTTGAGGAAACTAAGGCAAAGAGAAGTTAAATGTTGTGTCTAAGGTCATATGGCTAATAAGTGTCTGAGACTGGATTTGAACTTCCTGACTCCAGGCCCTTGACTCTATCTACTGGGTCACCTAGTTGCCTCTAAGGCAGTATGTGGTTTGTTGTCAGGTTTGATTCCATTCAATAAACATTTATTAAGTGCTTACCATATGCAAGGTACTATTCTAGGCTGTGGGGATACAAAGTCCAAAACAAAACAATTCTTGACTTCAAGGAACTAAATTTCTACTAAGACAGGATTCTTAACTTTGGATGGGGGAACTTAAAAAGGATTTTGATACATATATTGCAACATTGATTAGTTTCATTAGTAATCCTATGTGTCTTATTTTATACATTTAAAATATTCTTCTGAGAAGGGGGCCATAGGTTTCACTAGTTTGCTAAAGGCATCCATGACTTGAAAGGTTGAGAACTCTTGTACTAAGGGGCTCCAACATATATACAGAGAAGTAAACTCAAAGTACAAGGAAAAGATATAAGGTAATTTCAAGGAAGAAAGAGTGTTAAGAGTTGGGGGGATTAGGAAAGATCTCATGTAGGAGTTGGCGCATAGGATGTGTCTCAAAGGGAGCTAACAGTTACAAAAGAAGGAGGTGAGAAGGAAACACAAACCAGGTATGGGGATGGAAAGGAACTGTACAAAGATATGGGGGCAGAAGACAGAATGACACATAAAATAAACAATTACTGCCATGGGCTAACTTGACTTCAATTCGAAGTGTGTGCAGGGGAGTAAAATAAAATTATACTGGTAAGAGGGAAGGGTTGAATCAGATAGTGGTTGGCCCGAAATGTCAGGATGAAGAAATAAGTTGCTTAATCTCTCTGGGCTTCAGTTTCCTCATCCTGGCACAATCAAGGCCCTGAGGTCACTCAAGGAGGAATGAGAAAATGGAACTGGGTGTAGAAATGCCAGAAGTGACCGACACTGATATTAGTTATGCCGAGTTCTGAAGAGGGATCTTACCATAGACTAAAATGGCCAATGAAGACTTCTGGGAGATTTGCGACTTGATATGGGCATGATGAATGGACACAGAGGAAGGAGGCCTCATCAGATAGGGGAATGACCACTGTTTGCAGTTGTCCAAGATGTTACTTTTATGCTAGAAATAGACATTTAAGAAAGCAGAATAAAGCTTCTGTGCCAGATAGCGGGCTAAAATTTTGCCAATGATTTACTCAAAGAACATGAAAGAAGAGCCAGAGATGTAAGGATTCTAGGATTTATGTCTCCAGGGTTACAACATTAAATGATAAAGTCCTGAACTGAGCCCTCTGTGCATTCAAGCAGCATAAAGGGAGAAGGTGAGTATTTAGATACTCTTGAATGAAATGATGAGGAAGTTGAACATTTTAGGTGGATGAAATAATTTGATGTAATCAAGAGAATAGTGAAGATACGGCTCTGGTCCCTGCTCTTTTATTAACTAGCTGTGTGATCTAAAAAAGACCTTTAATTTCTCTGGGTTTCAGTTTCTTCACTTATAAAATGAGATATTCGTATTAGACAATCTCTAAAGTCATTTTCAATTATAATATTTTATATTTTTATGAGCAAAGGCATAGAGGCTGGAAATAGGAAATTTCATATGGGAGATAAGAAGCAGTTTGGTTTTGCTTAGAGTAGGGAGATGGACTTGGATTGCTGTTGGAGAAGTTCTTACAATAGCTTCCTAATTGGTTTCCATCTTCACCCTCTTCATTCCATTCAGGATAGACTTCATTCCTAAGTCTTACCTTGTTTTCCTTCTGCTTGAAAGCCTTCAATAACTCTTTGATGCTTCTACAAACCTGAAGGCCTTAACCTTTCATGATCTGATTCCAAATGACCTTTCCTCATTTATTTCACATTACTCCTTTTCATGGAGTCTCTAATTCAGGCAAACTGACCTTTTCATCATTCTCAGCACTCAATCTTCCTTCTCCATGTGTTGGCATGGGCTCTTTTCCATGCCTAGAATCCACTCCTCCATCAGTTTTGCCTCTTAGGATTCCTTATCTTCTGTCATGGCTCAGCTAAGGAATGACTTCCTCCCTTGATCCTACCAGATGTTTTTGAAATTATTTTGTTTTTATTTTTTCTTATACTTCTATGTGTATATGTTGCATACCCTTGTTGCTGTTTTGTTGTCATTTGGTCATTTTCAGTCGTGTCTAACTCTGTGACCCCACTTCGGGTTTTCTTGGCAAAGACACTGTGGTGGTTTGCCATTTCCTTCTAGCTTGTTTTATAGATGAGGAAACTGAGGCCAACAGGGTTAACTGACTTGGCTAGGGTCACATAGCTAGTAAGTGTTTGAGGCTGGATTTGAACTCCAGGCCTGGCACTCTATCCATTGAGTTTTCACCTGTTGCTTGAGAGGGTCAACTTCAAGTAGTATAGACCTTTTCAGCAGATGGAGAATATTCTTTTGATTTTTAAGGTGCATGAGGTTAAGAAGTCTCTCAATAGAAATTTGTGCATTTTCTGTTAAGAATTCCAGCTATCTTAGCAATCATTTTCAGATGCCAAAATCTTGCTGACAGTTTGCTGCTTCTTCCATAAGTCAGGTCCCTTCAAATAATGTGACAAATTAATGCAGACCATGTCTCCATTCATTAAGAAGAAAATCACAGGAGAAATTCAGAAAAGTACTATCGAGTCTTTATAAACATTGAAAGTGACAGCTGCCTCTCAAGTTTCACACAGTAATAAATAGACTTTTATTTTCACTAAGTATTGGGGCACTCAGTAAATTTCACTTGAAAAACTAAATCAATGAAATGTTACCTCCACTTGATTGGGTTTTTCCTTTGTTCTGCATTTCCTTGCCATCTCTTGCTGTTTGGACTTCCTTCTCGAAGAAGACCAATGAGATCAGGAGGGTGACGTCTTAACTTGCAAGTGAATTGGATTTAAGTGAGGCAGGGCTGTGAAGAGTCATCAGCCTCAGCCTCTCCTCCAGAGTCATTGGAGTCCAGTGGCAAGACATAGGTCGGGATGACTGGTGATAGCCCTGGATGCAGTGGGAGACCTTGGCCTTTTCAAGCTAAGGTCATTCCCATTCATTGCCTCAGTTTGTCTGAGGTAACACCCATTCTGTAGTTAAAGGCTAGGTAAGAACTGAGGCAAAAGATGGCCTAGTTTGCTTTCACAGAAGAATCAGTCTGGTCATCTCTAAATAGGAGAGAAAAGGATAAAATGTGGAGGTGAATTGTTGGCAATATTTTAGGGTACAGCAGTTGACTTTGGCCATACTAATGTTGCACTGTGAGGAGGACATTTAAAAGAAAGGCTCTGTGCTTTATGGACAGAATGCCAGAGATGGAAGAGGTCACAAGCTCTTTGAAGGGAGAGGGAGTTTTCTGTTTACATTTGAAGCTCAAGCTGGAAGGTGGTCATTCAGCTTTGACTGGGTCCCTTCCACCTTGTAACTAGCAGTGGATCATGGGAGAAGACGCTAAACTAGGGAACTTTCATTTCGTTGACCAGTAGGAGCAGGATGACAAGAAAACCATTTCTTCCTTTCCCTAAGAGACTTTGAAAGTAGGGTTTTGGAGCAGACTGTCCTCAAAAAGGCATTTGGCTCCTGGGAACTACCAGGGGAAGAAGACTGCGTGGGGGTAGAGGCTGGGGACTTGGGTAGGGTGGGGTGTGGTAGTTGAGATTTCAAACTTCCCAGCAGCACCTGGGCCTACACCTCAGGCTTCTAGCCTTATACCTTATTCATTTCAATTTCACTTCAGTAAAATGTACTCTAATTTGTATATAAGCAAATGATCTCTTTGGGTCACTCAAAAATGGGAAAGAGATTAGAACTTCAGCAGAATGAGTGGAACGAGAAGATCAGATGAGATAATGTATGAATAATGCTTTGTAGCATCAAAGTGCTGTATAAATATTGGCTATCACTTTAGCTACACTTCAGCTTCATACATTTAAAGAACAGACTTTCATGGAAAATAAGCATTAAAGTACATAGCCAATTAAGATTAATAGCTAAGAATCCTAATGTGATAGGGCACCAATAGGCTTAATGCTGCAGTTCTAGCAAAGCTCTCCCTGGAATGGGTCAGTCTCCCTTAAATGAGTGATGGTTTGGAGAAGAGCAAAACAAGTGATGAAGGAGCATAATGAGTAGAGAGTCCTAGTTAGAAAGAGTATTCTGGATAATCAGAGGTAATGTAGCATATGGGAGCTAGGTGTGCCATAGTGCACAGAGGGCTGGGCCTGGAATCAGGAAGACCCATTTTTCTGAGTTCAAATGTGACCTCAGACACATACTAGCAGTGTGACCCCCGGCAAGTCACTTGACCCTGTTTGCCTCAGTTTCTTCATCTGTAAAATGAGCCGGGGAAGGAAATGGCAAACAATTCCAATATTTTTACCAAGAAAACTCCAAAAGGGGCCACAATGAGTTGGACAGGACTGAAAATGATTGAAAAAAATGTAGCATGGGATATCAGAGCCAGCCTTGGAATCCCGAAGACTCAAGTTCAAATCCTGCCCATGACACACATTGGTTGTGTGACAACATGAAAGTCACTTAACCTCTTTGTGTCCCTGAAATGGTCCTAAGATTTTAAGCAATAGGCAGCATGATATAGTAAGCCAAGTATGGAACTTGGAGTTAAGAAGATTTGTTTTCAAACCCTCTATCAGATAACACTCTCTGTTTGACTTTGGCAGATCATTTAACGCTTGCCATGACTCAGTTTCCTCATCTGTAAAATGAAGGGAGCGTACTTGTGTGCAATGAAACTAAGCTGGATTTGGATTTGCACCTGCAATATGACACACTCCCAATGGAATAATGCTTTTATTAAAAGACAGAGGGAATATTACATTGGATTTACAACACAGTAACTAACACAGCTAATCACAGCAAAAGCGACAAAGACGCAGAAAACAATACATTAATACATCACCAGTTCAGGGGGGCACCAGCACCTGATTCTTCAAAGCTGGGGGATCCTGGGGTACATAGCTCAATCAGGGTCCCAAGTGAGAAAGTCCCAGGCAAAGCATCCTCTCCATGGGTGAGATCTCAATGCGACTCACTCGCATGGAGACTTATATAAGGCCCTGAACAAAGAAAGCTCACTGCTAACTGTCCCGGATGTTTCTTGCCAGGGAGGGCAGCCACCCCCCCCCCATGGGGGTCTCGCAAGACATCATTATTGGGAGCTGCCTAGGCCCCCAGAACAACAGTTTCCCCACATGTTTAACTTCAGGAATGTTAATTATCCTTCGTTCAAGGCTTATCATGTCTCCAAGTGGGAGATCCCAAGGTTTGTCATTCTTTGCTTGAGGCTTATCACAGCTCCAAGTAGGAGAGTCCACAAGGTTTGTGTAGAGGACGTGCTGGGCCTGGACTATAATATGGAGGATCTTCTATATATCCATATACACATCTCTCTCTCTCTCTCTCTCTCTCTCTCTCTCTCTATATATATATATATATATATGTATGTATGGATATATGGATATGTGGATATAACGATTTAACTTTCAACTTGATGGCCTCTCAGGTTCCTTCTCGCTTTAAATCTATGATCCTGGGGTCACAAATTATAAGTGAATTTCTTAGCTATGTAAGTGGAAGAAATTTCTACACCAGGAGCAAACTACTCACACTGATAAATTCTTCACAAAGCAAACAAAATAAGTAGAAGTGTTCATGCACGGTTATCAAAAGAATTGTTTATAGCTCAGATGGGGACTAATCTGGGCAAACATCTTCATTTTGAAATGAGAGAGCATATGTATAGAACCCATGTGAGGTCATGAACAGTCCAAACCAGAGAAAGATCTAAGTGAGCCAAGATTTAAACCAGCTATGACCAATGTGCCATTCATCATCATGGCTCACCACAAAAGACCTGAGAGTCTCCAGTCATGACCAGAATGCAGTTCACCATCATGGCTCACTGCCAAAGATCTGAGAGTCTCCAGTTATGACCAGCTTGTCGGAGGGATTCTTCCTTTTGAACATTTTCTCTTTAAGTTCCAAATTGGAAGATGTCTATAAGTTTCACCAATTGCCAAAGGGGTCCATGATACAAAAAAGGTTATATATTTTTATGAGGCCAAGATATTAAGAACCTGAGAATCATCTGGGTAGAGAGCTGGCTTTAGAATCAGAAAGATCCAGGTTTAGGTCCTGTCTCTAACACCTGTGTGGCCCTAGGCAAGTCATATAACCTATCGCTGTTCTAGATAGCTCTCTTAAATTACAACTGGGAGAACAAAGGCCAATCTGCATTGGTAAGAGGGTGTTTCTTCACTGGGGAGCACTCAATATCAGTGGAGTTAGGGGCCTAGACCAAAAAACAATGTATATATTAAGTTCATGTATTTCTCTTCCCACATTTGTCTGCATTCTAAAAGAAAACAGAGGTGGAGAATGGTGATGAACACAAAGAATGGAGAATGCTAGAGCTTGAAATCACTCCTTTATTTTATAGATGAGTAATCAAGGGCTCACAGAGGTGTGTGACTTGCCTTTCATGGGACATGTGACTTGACCTTCATGTAGGGAATCAGCAGCTGAACTAAGACTAAAACCCAGCTTTCCTAATTCCTAGTCCAGGATTTTTCATTCATTTTGCTATTTAGGGCATCAGTGGTAGAGAATTTGGGGGAGGATGAGAATATCACTCAAATCATTCCACAGAATTGGCTGCCTTCTGGGCCAGAGTGGAGATTTTAAAAAAATTTCCTTAATGCTCAGAGTGGATGCTGCCATTATAGCAGGAATTGTAGTAACAGTAGAAAAAGAGTGATTTGGGTGAGAATAAGGCTGCAGGTGGGGAAAACGAAGATTTTGAAATGGAGCTGTGAGTATCCTATGTTCCTATATTTCAGAATGAGTACAACAAGAAAAGCAGTTACTGAATTTTCACTTAGTCTTTACAACAGATATGTAGCTAATTCAGAATTTTTTTTAAATCCCAACTAAGAATTCGTCTTATGGGTTATTCTTGATTTTTCATTTTCTTCCATATTGGTTGTTCAATAGACTTACCCTATAACGATCTAAGTTGTTATTGCTTCTTTTTGTAAAAGCCAGGGAAATAGACTCCGAGCAAGGCTGCCTCTACCTTGGGCACCATGGTGCCCAAGTTCTACCATGGTGGAAGTTTGCTAATGACACACATTGCTGATTAAATTTGATGAATTATTTTACAGTCCTTGCTTGGAAGGTTCGGTTGGTTGAAAAGCTCTAGCACCACAGGATTGCTTTCTTGCTTAGAGAGAGGTCAAATGGGAAGATTTGGAGTTAGAGAAAGCAGACTAAATTCCTACCTCTGTCATGTACTACATGGGGATCCTTAGACAGGAGCTTAATAAATGATTGTTGACTGATAAACTGATCTCTCTCTGGGCTTCAGTTGCTTCATTTGTAAAATTAGAGGGTTGGATGAGATGGCCTCTGTGCTTTCTTCTAGTTCTAATCCTATTATATTAGGATTCTGTGAAGTCACTGTCCTTCAAACCTCAATTTCTGTAAAATGAAGAGGGTTAGAATTATGTGGTGTTGAGGTAGGGCTCTATATTATTCCTTGCAAAGAGGAAAAAATCAGTAAAACTGATAAATATTGGAAAAACCCTAATATCTGGTTATTCATGGGACTTCTCTTTTTTGTCAATGACTTCCTTGGAACATATGGCTAATAGTGAAGTCACTGGGTCAAAGAGTATGGGCATTTTAGTTGCTTTATTTGCATAATTTTAAATCGGCACTCACATCTAATTCTTGTATTTTGCCTTATTTATCCCACTTCTTATTCAAAGTCAACAAAAAAGAGTGTCTACCCTGCCTCAAACCCCCCAAGACCAACAACAAAATAGCAGATTAAGAAGTCTCTATCTCCTCCCTGAAACACAACTAACTAATCCCAAGGACGATGACTGACCTTTTGTGAATCCAGTATGATTACGTGTTTTCTGTATCCTGTTGTAGGAAATGGATCATATTAAGTAGCCTACTTACTCATAGAGACACGCACATTTTCTATGTTCCAATTACTGCTTTTTTCTGCTTAGGCTTGTAACAATAGATGCCATATACCTTTTGCTGATTTATATTCTAAAAACTGTAATGAAGAATATCTTTCCATCACAACTTGAAGGCCTCTAGGGTACCTTCCAACTCTAAATCAATAATCTCTTCATAAGAAATGTTCTTATAGAGTCATAAATACAAATATATTCATTTGGGGCAAGACAGTGAAATAGCAACAATGAAACAAAGCTTGTAACGAAGGTGGTGTCTCAGAGGACAGTCTAATAGTCATAACAAGAGAGGCCTTTGTCTAGCTTCTGTTCCCTTGGGGTTTGGGAAGAGACATGTGGTGTCTAAGGGGCAATTGTGCTGCTTAGTGTCAAGGCTGGCAGAGGGCTTAAGGGAAGGTGTAGAGACAGCAGTCACCATGATGGGAGGGGGAGTGGGGAAGAAGAGAAGTATATTTTCCAGGGTTGGGAGTGTATACCCTTGAATGCTGGTACTCTGGGGTACCATAATCTGTGTGCCCCACGCTAGTTACGGCTCTCCTTATAGGAGCATAGATGGCAGCTTCCAACTTTGCAATAAACACCTAACCTATAATTTCTGTGCTGGTGTAAGATGCACATATTGTCGTGACAATCTTGTGCAGTTTGATAATGGAATGTGAGAAAGGAAATCACTAGCGTCTCTTGAAACGGGCTTTAAAGTTCTATTAAAAAGAAACAACAACTGCTGCCTTGAACACCGTTAAATGCCAACCATAAAAGAGAAATTTGTTAAACAAAAGTCAAATCACTGAAATAAAATAATCAACACATTACAATTATGGTCTAGGCCCTGGGCCAATGTTTTTTCAAGACTTGAATTGACAAAGAAAGGAAGTCAAATAAAGAATGATCAGAGAGGCAGGGCACAGAGAGGCAGTCAACTTGATATGGGTTCCAATATGGGAGACAGTAAAGGAGGAGGCAAAGCCTTCTGGTTTCTCATCTCCCTACTCTCGTTATTGTCATAGTTCATTGTGTTCTTCATTTTATAGAAGCAAAGTAGAGATAGAGAGGAGTAAGAGTCATTAAAGTTTACAGCTGAGCTGCCAAATAACTCATATAAATATGCTTGTACCATGCTGCTTTCCTCTGGGGTAGCAGCCACCTGAGTCTACAAGCTAGGCAGGGACAAGATTACAAACTCAAGGAGCAAATGCCTTAGATCAGGAGCAAAGTAGAATTAGCAGCCACCCAAACTCTATGGATATGAGTCCTGAATACTTACTGTTTAAGAGAACTTGAAGTAAATTGTTCATTAACCAAATTATTATGTGTTGCACAGCTGACAATTGCTGATGAGCAGATGGAGAACATTCAGGACGATCAGCATTGCAGACATTTCAATGAGAAATAATGAGAGAGCTTGAACTTCTCTCAGTAACACTACGCAAGGGACACATTTTCTGAATGTTAATCATGTCTTAAGTGCTCCACACACCTCCAAACTCACAGCCCACCAAGAACATCTCCCTCAGTGCTCTCCCCGCCTTGACCTGATCTCTCAAAGAGGTATTTCTTGTGAATAGAAGTTGCCATTTGCTCAACAACCAACTTCTTGCTACTTTTTTCCTTTGCTGAAGATTAGCCTGGAATGGATTGTAGCAATATACTCTGTTTAGACTCTAGACTAGCTAGAAGCCAGCCACCTTGCCTCCTGTTAATATTTGCTATTAAAGCCCGATCCTTTCCTTCAAAACTTCCTGATTTTCCAAATCATCACGATTTGGTTTGAGGTTATAAGGGGTGGGGGGAGGGGGAAGAAGAGGAAGGCAAGGAAGGTGGGAGAGAAAGAAAAAAGAGAGGGAGGGAAGAAGAGTGAGCCAGAGAGACTTGACAGGCAGCATGGTGGAGTAGCTACAAGTCTTGAATTTGGAGTGAAAAAGATCAGGGTTAAAATCTCTTCTCAGCTATGTGATCCTAGAAAGATCATTTAATTTCTGTCTGTCTCCATTTCTATCTATGAAATGAAGTTAATAGTAATAACACCCTGCCAGGATTATTGTGAGGATAAAATGAAATATTTGTAAAGTACTTTGCAAGCCTTAGAGCACTACATAAATGATAATGATAATGATAATTATTATTATTGTGATGAAGATGATGATAATCTCACTTCTGATACCTCCGAGGTCTGTGGCCATGGGAAAGTCCCTTGATTTCTCTATTGTCAACTTCCTTGCTCGTGAAATGGAGATAATCATACCAGTACTAAGTATCAAGGCTTTTTTTTTTTTTT
>JAQQSZ010012095.1:0-12094 GCA_028646595.1 Phalanger gymnotis | reverse complement strand
AAAATCAATGCTGAAAACTAAATATATTAAATTTAAAAAAAAGGAAAATAAAAAAAAAAGAAATGATGAGCAGGATGATCTCACAAAAACCTGGAAAGACTTATGTGAACTGATGCAAAGTGAAATGAGCAGAGCCAGGAGAATATTGTATGCAGTAACAGCAATATTGTGTGATGATCAACTATGAATAGCTCTTCTCGGCAATACAATGATCCAAGACAATTCTGAATGAAAAATGCTATCTACCTCAGGAAAAAGAACTAATGGAGTCTGCATGTTGAAGCATACTTTTTCTTTACTTCCTTTATTTTTCTTGGTTTTTGTCTGTTTTCTTTCACAACATGACCAACATGGAAATATGTTTTGCATGACTGCATATGTACAGCCCGTATCAAATTGCTTGCCTTCTCAATGTGGGGTAGGAGAGAGAGGGAGGGAGAAAGTTTGGAATACAAAAATTAAAAAAAAAAGATTGTTAAAACTGTTTTTACACGAAAATAAAATATTAAATTAAAAGTTAAAAAAAGTTCTTTCTGCTATACCTAGGCCTAGGGATAGGAGCTTTGATTTCACCAGAATAGAAAATTCCCTAAACTAGTACAACTTGACACTTTCTATGTGTAACTTGTAGTCTTACAGAGTTTCCTACAGCACTGAGAGGTCAAATGACTTGCCCAGGATATGTTAATCAATAAATATACATTTATTAAGCACCTACTATGTGCTAGGAACATAAATAGTTTATCTGAGGGTTCTAAAAGAGGGAAAAGATAGTTCCTAGCCTCAATGAGTTTACAGTCTAATGAAAGCGGAAACGTGCAATATATATATATACATATATATACATATATATATATGTAATACATATACACACACACACAAAGCAAGCTATATAAAAGATAAATAGAAAATAATTAAAAGTGGGAAGGGAACTGTAATTAAGAGAAGTTGGGAAGGCTTCCGATAAAAGTTGGGATTTTGGTTAAGACTTAAAGGAAGCCAGGGATGTTGGGAGTCAGAGCAGAGGAACAGAACATTCCGGTCTTTGGGCGGCAGCCAGAGAGAATGCCTGGAGCAAAAAGATGGTAGTGTCTTGTTTATGGAATAGCCAGAGGGCCAGTGTCACTGGACTGAAGAGAACATGTCAGGGAGTAAGGTATAGGAAGATTGGAAAGGTAGGAGAGGGCTTGGCTATGAAGGGCATTGACTGCCAAATGGAGAATTTTGTGTTTGATCTGGGAGGCAATAGGGTACTGGGGAAGTTGAGTAGGTGAGTGGTGACTGGACCTGAGTTTTAGGAAAAGTGTTAGTGAGGAGAGATTTGAGGCAGGTAGCCCCACCAGCAGCTATTGTAATAATCAAGGCTTGCGGTGATGAGGGCTGGCACTAGAATGGGGAAAGTGTCAGAGAGAAGGAGGCATATTTGAGAGATGTTGCAAAGATGAAATTGAGAGGCCTTGGTAACAGACTGGGGACTTGCAGTGTGAGAGATAGAGAGGGATTCAGGATGATTCTTTGGTTGCGCACCTGAGAGACAGGGAGGATGGTATTGCCCTCTACAGTAACTGGGATGTCAGGGGTAGGCCTCGAATCCAGATTTCCCTGGCTTCAGGGCCAACTCTAGCTACTATACCATGATGCCTCTCGGTAGGCATATTTGTATTTTTTTAAGTTATTAAAAAATTTGTTTGGACTGAATAACATGACGCAGCTTTTCCTGGGTCCTACATGGCCAGGATGAAAACATCCAGGGAGTGTACCTGCTGTTCTCAAGGTGTAGGAGTTAGTGGAGCTGCCCTTAAGTAGGTTTCTGCTGTGTGATGTTGGCGAGACAGAATTGAGCCTGGGTGAACAAGACAGACTGAAAATTTCTATCTCATCAGATCTGGCTGGTCTTGTCTGACTCTACTACACAGTGTCCTGTTCAGCCAAGAATCCAGCAAAGGGCCAGGGAGATTCTTTCATAACAATAATAATACAGTACTTTGATCTCACCTGGAACCTTTCATCTCTGTATCTCAGAGTCAAGCAAAGCACCAATTATGGAAACCACAAAAGAGGAGAGAGGGTACTGTGGGACAGCATGGGTCAATGTTTTGCACAATAGCTCCCAGACAGGTGGCAGGTGGGGCTGGGGACCTAAAGAGAGCCTTAAGTGCCTTAATTGACCTCTCTCCTCTTTCTTCATTAGAAAGAGGTGGCATTTTTAAACTGTTCTAAGAGTCAAGCCGCAATTTGTGCCAGCTAAAAGTGCATTTTGATTAAATGCTGGGAACATTCTGGTTGTTGCTCCTGTGGCTCTGTAAAGAAGAAAATTGAGAACTTCTGGTTCTGATTTTTCAATGTCACTCTTTTCATAAAAAGAAATGTGCTCCACAGCCAGGCTGGTAAAAACAGTTTGCATTTAGGTTTTATAAAGCACCCTCCCAACAATGATCCTATGAAGCAGGTAATACAATCAGTATCCCATTTCATAGTTGAGCAAATAAAGGCTGTAGGACGTAGGTTTCGATCCCAAATCTTCCTGATTCCAAATCCAGCTCTGTTTCCCCTAAAAACTGCAATGCCCTGAGAATAATTTTAGGTACACAGATTAAATAAAATGGAATTTTACAAGTCAAACTATACTGGAGGGGCTTAATAGTTTGAAAACCATTGCCTTAGAAATACTTCCTCTTCTAAGTGTGAATATTAGACACTCAAAGAGTAAATTACTCCAATAATTGGAATAATAGGGTACCATCTTTATTCATAGAAGCAGCCATCTGCTTCCTTTTAAGTCTTTTTCTAACCTTGGCCTTGCCATGTGAGAGAACTTTCTCAGCCAGCTCCCTTCCTCAATCCAACTGTGTTATGTTAAGACTTGAGATATCATTGACTAAATGAGGTTAAGTAAGCCCTGAGGCTCTAAGCACAGAAATGGTGCTAAGCAGAACATTCACTGTACTTAATAAACAGAGTTTATTAAACAAGTTCTGCAGGAGTGCATGTAAACTCATTCACCTCTTGCATCTACAGACTCTAGCTCGCTCGCCTTATGGTGCTGAATCTTATTCACTGACCACAATTGCGTATCTTAGAAAATGTTACCCTGACACAGTGGATGGAGCATCGGCCCTGGAGTCAGGAGGACCTGAGTTCAAATCCAGCCTCAGACACTTGACACTTACTAGCTGTGTGACCCTGGGCAAGTCTTGCAAAACAAAACAAAACAAAACAAAATAAAATGTTACCCCGGATAGAAGAAAACAGGGTAAGTTATACCAATATAGGACTATAAAATCAATAATTTCGAAAGGACTGACTACTCAAAACAGTCAAAGAACTGATTTGACTGATTCTTTCCCCTAGTTTTTTTTCAAGTAATCAAAAAGAGGTATATTGAGCTTCTATTAAGTACAAGGCATTGGTGTGGAATACTACAGGGAGATGTGAAGAAGGTAAGGGGTAGTATGGTATGGTATGGTATGACATAATATGGATGATATGGTATAGTGTGGTGTGATGTGTTGTGTTATGATGAGCTGCACTGTGTTGTGTAGTGTGGTATGATATGGGATGGTATAGTATGAATGGGATGGGATGGGATCAATGATATATTATGGTATAGTATGTGGTGTTGTGTTGTAGTGTGGTATATGGTGTGTGTCATGTGGTGTAGACTAGTCTAGTCCAAAGTGTTCCACTGATCTGTCAGTAACTTATAGTCCCTGAGAAGCTGCCTAAGACACTTGAGAGGTTCCCTGACTGATGACACAGCTAGTATGTGTCAGCGGTGGGACTTGAACCTGGTTGTCTTCTATGCTAAGAGGCTGCCTGTCTTGGCTCAGATTTACTAGCTGTGTGACACTAGTTGAGTTATTCAATTTCTCTGACCCTTAGTTTCCTCATCCACAAAACAGAGATCAAACTACTTGTACCATTTATCAGGATCGCTGTGAAGAGAATGCTTTGTAAAACTTGAAAATGTCATAAAAAATGTGAGTTACTATTGGTCTCATCTCATTACCCTCCCCCATCCCCTCACCCGCCAAAGGACTGTTAAGCTCCTTAATGGGCACAAGTGGTATCGTTTTTTCATCCTCGAACCCCTTCACTTCTCTCATCCCCACCGCCCTGTCTAGTACTGTCCCTTGCATGCATTTCAAAAGTTCTACAATATGTGATTTTGTTACTGAAAACACTTCCTTCACTAGGGTGCATTGCCATCCTCTTCATGCCTTTTGTCATGCCTACATGATAATTGTCATGAGTTGCTTTGGACAAAAAAAATTTCACCCCATAGCAGTCAGTTTTGGTGATGCGGCTCTCTCCTTTAGCTAGGGAGATCTTTGGACAGAGGGTCACATTGTCCTTGATCTCCCCCTTAAAGCCCTCCTAGCTTGGGAGAAGCTAAGAGTTTATGTCCTACTGGCATTATCTTTGAGAACTTTGGGCCACCATAACAAGGCATTAGGAAAGGATTTTAGTGGAGTCTCAGCACCCAGTAGGTACTTAATAAATATTTGCTTTACTAAATTTGTTAAACAGGAGTTAATGCTATTCTTCTCAAATCCCCTACCTTATTGCTGCTATCATTTTTTCCTGCTTAGATAATAGCAGTAAAAAATAACGGATGTGAAAAGGATGACATCACTTTTTAATTTTATCTCAAACCCAAAATTCTAAGCATTGCTGAGGGTAGCAATGATCTTCGCCACTGATTTTGTGGGAATTATATGTATACAGTGACAAGGGGAAAGGGTCCATTGTATTTGTTCTTGGCTCTGACTCACAGTGATTTTTCAACAGATAAACTGGTAGTTCCTACATTGGCTTTTTCTTAAAATAACCTGGATCTACACTTACACAGGAAAGCTTGCTGTCTACCCAGAGAGAAAATGAAAGCTTGCCATTTCAATGGAAAGAATGAAAAAAAAATTAGAATTAAGGAAGCAGGAAGGACACAAATGTAATAAGGCATAAGTAACTATGAGGAAAGTGCAGGATCCCATGGGTTCCATTTGTTCTCACAACTGAGTAAATACAGTCCTGTCTTTGCTGGATTTATATCAAGCTCCACGAGTGCCTTACCCAAGGGAGCAGAGGGATGAGGGGAAATGGGAGAAAATCCAATTTAGGGGAACTCTAGTATCACAAAGAACTGAGAACACTGGCTAACTGATTTATTAATGAGTCACAGGCTGGCATTATTACTGAAGCAATGTTCCTTTTAAACATGACTAGCTTTGGAGATTTTGCTTGGCAGGGAGATTGTTCCTGAAAGTACAAAGGCAGAGAGCTAAGTTTTTATTTTTTAAAAAAATCCAAATCTCGACTAAAATTCAGCAAAGAAGTGTTTCTACAGGGAGGCCAAAGAGACAACTGCCTGGGGTATGACATACAAGGGGAGGCACAAGGAGAAAAACCTTTTAATGTTCTTTTTAAAAATAAATGCACACATTCTTAATGCCAGAAAATCTCCCCCTCTAAGTTGATTAGTACTTTTTGATGAATCTAGTTGCATGTATAATGATAATAATAACTAGCATTCATACAGCACTTCAAGGTTTGCAAACTACTTTACAAATATCTCATTTTATCTTCACAACAACTTGGGAGGCAGGGGCTCTTATTATCCTCATTTTGCAAATGAGGAAACTAGGGCAGACAGTAGTTAAGTAACTTACCCAGGGTCACATAGCTGGTAAGTGTCTAAGCTGCATTTGAACTCAGGTCATCCTGACTCGAGTATTAACATGAATGCTTTAAGGCTCCAGTGGATAGTAAGAATCGGGGGCACACCATTCAAATCCTATTCAGAGCACACAGTTCCTTGTCCTGGGTCTTCTATTAATGCAAAATTAACTGATCTTTCTCCCCTCTCTCTTCTCTCTCCCTCCCTCCCTCTCTGTCTCTGTCTCTCTCATTATACACACACACATATATCCACCATTTTTTACAATTTGGTTCCAATGTCTTATTTATTCTATAATAGTAACACATTTCCTTAAATGGTTCATCTTAGATATTTCTCACACTCAGTTATGCTTTATAGAAAAATGTTATAGTGAGGTTCCAGGGACATCCATCAATCAATGAACATTTATTAAGCACCTACTATGTGCTAAGCCCTGGTGATACAAAAAGAGGGGAAAAGTCCCTGCCCTCAAAGAACTTACAATCTAATGGATATTATAGAAGATTAAAATTAAGTGTATGATCGAAGGATCAATTAAAGCATGATGGGCCATAAAAACTATAAGAGTGGCAAAAATGAGATATTAAACTGAACTTTCCTATCCCTCATCATCATCTGTAACCGCTTCAATGCTTCATCACTGAGTACTTCCTCCTAGGCAGGCAGATTACGACCCCTCCACTCCTTAGCATGACTATCTTCATGAGATTCTATGGTCAAAAGAATCATCATCTATTGATTAACTCTTGAGGGATAAGCCTCTCTTAACTTTACTTGTCTTGTTCTTAGATGACACACAAACTCAGTTGCCGTGTCCATACGCCAAGCCATTGCAGCTTTCAACATATGTCTTCTCTGAAAGGCTTATGCAGCTCTGCCAGGCTCATATATCTCTGCTGACTTCCCTTTTGTTCTATGACAAGGGCTCCTGGAAATAGAACATCTCTGGAGTGTCTTCACTCCCTTGGTAGACTGTGTGTGTGTGTGTGTATGTGTGTAGTTATTTTTCAGTAGTGTCTGGCTCTTCACAACCATCTCTGGAGTATCTTCACTCCCTTGGTAGACTGTGTGTTATGGGTGCATGTGCGCGTGTAGTCATTTTTCAGTCGGGTCTGGCTCTTCACGACCCCATTTTGGGGTTTTCTCGGCAAAGATACTGAAGTGGTTTGCCATTTCCTTCTCCAGCTTATTTTGCAGATGAGAAAACGGAGGCAAACAAGGTTATGTGACTTGTCCAGAGTCACACAGCTAGTTAAGTGCCTGAGGCCAGATTTGAACTCAGGAATCTTCCTGCCTCTGGGTCTGCCAGTCTATCCATTGCACTACCTAGCTGCCCCTAAATGCATTCAATCAAGAGCTTCTCTCCCCACCAAATTATGTGAGGTGAATCAGAGCAGGGTCCACATCCATGGTGCTTGAAGCATTGTAAGTTCTGGTCCAATCCAGAATTTGAGGACTCCCTTTGGAGCGAGACCAAGCTCTATATTAATACATAGCTACATGTACTGATTTATACAATCTGAAGTTGAAAAAGCATTAAACATGCGACCTCTCCATATAACAGAACTATAGAATTTGAGAGCTAGAAGTGACATCTGTATTTCTTTCATGTCCTTAGATTATTCTATCTTGTATTATATCTGCAGCATACACGTCGAATCCTTATCACTTGAAGGTTGGCTACGAACCAATGAATTTTGGGGACAATGGAATATGTGAAATTGCCTACTAAGATGTAGGGGTATTACAATCTGTAGCCAAAAAAAGAATACTTATGCCAATGGAATCAGGCATTTTTCAAAGCACTAAAGTAGATGTCTTGATCGCCCCTATTCCTTTATCGCTCCTCCAAATTATACTCTTTTTGAGGGCCAGTATTAAGTCTAATTCATGCTTTTCAGCTCTCTCATTTCCTAGTACGATGCCTCACAGATATAGAGCTCTTAATATAAATCAATGAGTAAATTCCATTTGGGGCTTCTCTATTAGTAAGTTATTCTCACACTGAACTGGATTCTGTTTCTTCTTAACCTCTCCTTGTGGGGCCTAGTTCTCTTTCCTTAAAGAAGTCACAGAGAACACGCTGACTCCTTCTTTCACATGCAGGCCGTTCAGATACTTGAGGACAGCTATCATGCCTCTGCTGTCTTCTCTACATTGGTACCTTCAGTTCTTTTAATTTTTCTCCACACAATGAACCTTCTTATCATTCTTTTCACACTTCTCTAGATTCATGCCAGCTTCTCTAGTGTCCCTTGGAAAACATGGGCCCAAGAACAACACAGTTTTCCAGATGTGCTCTGTCTCCTTTAAATAAGTCATGAAATTGGCTAATATTTATATATTTATATAGTGCTTTATAATTTGCTCCCACCACCACCCTGCGAGGTAGGTGTTGCAACAATTTTGCTAGCAGCTACTGTGGCTGCGTAAAACCAACAACGACCAGCACACAGAACGATGCAAGCCCAAGTTCTTTTGATCTGCTTTACTAAGGAAAGCAGTGTTACAGGGTTAACAATCTTACTTTAATCCAACATACAAATATCATTCACTCAGCTCAGGGGGAAAATCCAGCACCCTGAACTTCAGAGCAAATACAAACAAATTACAAACATACATTTATGAACAGACCAAATACAATTCATAGTTACCAAGAAACCATCAACATCTGAGTTCAGCTGGGAGCTCAACAACGCTGGCTCAGAGCTCCAAAAGAGAAAGCCAACCTCTGCTTTTATATATCTTGTTCAGGGTCAAAGGTGAGTTATACATGTGACTCACCCATGTGACCTAAAATCACCACAACAATGCAACTTAAACCACGTGGTCTAAAAGCATTTGATGTCACAAACATGTCGCTCAAACTCATGTAAACAAGGCTTTCCCTTGAAGCAAGGAGATCATCAAGGACTCCTAATTTAATCAAGGAAACAAAGGCCAAACTTTTCAATGGTACTTGGTTGAATAAGTGCTAAGAACCCATCTTGATTCCCAAATTACAAAAACAAATGGTGTAGTTGTGAGCAGGATCTACATTTTAAAAAGAAAGTATGGTGTGTTGGGGTACTAGGGTGGCTGAATATTTCCCAGGTTTTGGATTGCTCTTTGTACTTGGGGTGGCTATGGTTCTGTGGAGCCCCAGTAACAGCAAAGGCCTGAAGGAAAACAGATAGGTGGAAGTGGGGCCCAGAGCAGGAGATAATCCCTCCTTCCGAGGGCTTGAGCTGATAAGCCTGCCTCTGGAGGACTGTGCTGAAAGGGTGAATGTTTTGAGATCTTATTGTATTCAGAGTTTTGAAACAGGAGCAGAGAACTGCCTTTGTACAGACTTGAGAGAAAAATCAGAAAATGGCCTTCGTGAAGATTTGGCGGGAACAGCTGGTGAGGAGAGAGAAGAAGCAGAGGGTGGCTGCCGACATATTGACCCGGACAGAGCAGAAGACTGCCTGCATGAGAACTTTGGAAAGGTGACAGCAGTGAGCTGCCTTCCAGCCAGCTTTGGTGAGGTGAGCACAAAGATGAAGAACTGCCTACATCAAGATCTGGATTCCGGCAAAAACTAGGAGAGACCAGCCAGAGCTAGACAACCAGGAACCCAGGGGCTTGGAATTCAGCCCTGAGGCAAGATGGAAACTTCGAAGCAAGGAGATAAGTGTGTGTTTTTTCAGCCTCCCCCTGGGCCTGTTTGAGACCCAGAAGGGAGGGGTGGATTTGTTTATGGTGGGGTGGGGGAAGTGCCTGGGACCCCCAGGAACCTCACCATGTTGGCTTTATTGCCCAGCCGCCCCTCAGGACTTGGAAGCAGCAATTGGAACAGCGTGGAGAGGACAGACCCCCAACAGAACTTTGTTTGGACTTTTCTTTGAGTTGAGACTTTGGGTACCAAGAGGAAGCCTGCAACTGCAGTGTGGGGAGAAGGAGGCACCCCCAAGACAACTTTATTTGGAAGTTTTTGTTTTCATTGGGACATTGCTAATTAAAGCATGCCCTTGCCTGAGGGTTTTGGGAGGAAACTTGCAAGGCAGTGTGGGGAGAAAGACCCACCCTCAAGAAGTACTTTATTTGGACACTCTGTATTAGCTAAAGAGATTAACTTGCTTTGACCTAGGGGTGGACATCTGAATTGGAAACAAGTATTTGGGAATGGCACTGAATGATATGTTTTGCTTTGTTGTGAATGACATGTTTTAGTTTGCTGCTTGATTGGATCACAATGTATAATGCTTCTATTTGTTCCAGGATCCATGGCCATTTAATTTAGATTTTTATTAGGCCATGGACTTGGAAGGGGTGGAGTGCATTGGTAACTAAGGTGGGGCTCCAGGTGGGGCCAGTGAAGGAAGGTCTGATTATATCTTTGCTCTCAAGTAGGTCCAAAACCCCTAGCTACTAGGTGCTAAGCCAATGTAGGCATGAAGCCAATAGTAAGAGCTTAAGTTCTGGTTGCTCAGATGATGTTTGATGATGGCTAAAGAGTATATAAAGAGAGAAGACAGAACTATTTGCTTAGGGCTCTCGCTCTCGAAGGTGTGTTGATGTGGAGACTCTGGGCAGCTGTAGTTAAGAGCCCTCCGGCTCGTAAACCCGGATGTTCGGACTTTGTTAAACTCTGGTAACTACGAATTGAGATTTTAATCAGACGATCTGTCTGTCGATGTTTGTAATTTGTTCATATTTGTTCTGAAGTTCAGGGTGCTGGCTTTTTCCCCTGAACTAAGTGAATGATATTTGTATGCTGGATTAAAATAAGATTATTAACCCCTTAACTTTGCTTTCCTTAGTAAAGCGGATCAAAATAACCTGGGTTTGCGGCATTCTTGCTGTTGGGCTTGCGTTGGTTTTTCACCCCCACAGCAGCTGCTAGCCAAATTGTTGAAACAGTAGGTGCAATTAATATCTCTATTTTATAGATGAGAAAACTGAGGCAGAGAGAAATTAAGTGACTTGTCCAGGGTCATAAGGCTAGAAAGTACTGGAATTCAGCTCTTCCTAACTGTAGGTGCGGCTCTCTGTCCACTATACCACTTGTTGCCCTGCCTTAAAAAAAAAACAAACACCTGCATAGCACGTTGACAGCAAATTCACTCAGTCAGTCAACAAGCCCTTACCATTCCCAAGACGCCTGTGCCTAAATGCTGGAGATGCAAGAAAAGGCAAATGAACACATGTTCTCATTTCCTTAGAAGTCTACCAGGATATGACCACTGTGAATGCTACTGCTTCTTGGAACCACAAGTGAGAGTTAAGTGGATCAGGTGGACACCAAAGGTGGAAAGTAGCCCTTAAAAGGACTTGGCAGCCCTCATACCAGAGGTGCTAGTCTTTCCTGAACATGCCTTACTCCCTATAGTGATATCATTTTGGTCCTCTTTGAGAATGAAGGAACATACCAACCAGAAGCCTAAGAGTAGCACGAAGAGCTATGAGATCACATGAAAATCATATTGATAGTGGTCTTGTGAGGGGTTCAAGGAGAGGCTAGAAGAGCACTTATCTGGATATCCTAGAAAGAACCCACACTTCAGAGAAGGGTTGGAATCTGTGCCCACTATGGACTCTTCCAACTCTAGGAGTCTATGTCAGTTAAATGCATCTGTGGATTAACTTAGAGCTTGGCTTGATGACAGTTATCATGGCCCTAGCAGGGCTTACCTCCTTGATCAGGCTGGTCTAAGCTGCCTCGCTCCTGAGAAGACATCTTTATTATTTCACCCCCATGAAAACCAAATGAAATGGAGAAAATGCAAAGCAGGCTTTTAAAAAGCTTGATAATTTGGGTTTCTTTTTCTTTTTTTTCCTTGCTATGTGAACTTTCTTAGACTTGCCCCAATTTATTTTAGGACTAGGAACCGTGTTTATTTTTAATACTAATTAAATGTTTGAGAGGAGAGGAGACCAGGGCACTTCCCAGGGAAATGATTCTACACTCTGGCCCCTTATTGTGGCAAGTGCTCTATTCCAAGGAAGCTATACCGAAGGGCAGGATTTGGTTCTCTTTTTTTTTTCTCTCCTCAAGTGGACACAACAACATTATAGACCTGACCAGAAGAGACCAAACTCTCCCTGGGCACCCCTTCAGTATTGTCTGCTGTGATTGGGATCATGCTGTTTGCTGGTTCGTTCTAAAAAGATACTTTCTAATTAGGTCCAAGAGCCCCAGAGGAATTCGAGAGAAGGATCACTAGGTGCGCATGGTGACCCTCCCTTCCTTCCTGAGCCTCCTTTGCACAGGCTGACTGTGGCCTTGTCAGACACATGGTAGTCCATCTGCCTCCTCTTTGCCATGGTGCTATTCTCTCCTCACTCTCACCTCATAGAAATCCTTCCTTTAAGACACAGCTCAAGCGCCTTTTTCCATAGGAACCTTTTCCCCATCCCTGCCCCACTCCCCAGTTGTAAGTTCCTTCTTTC
>JAQQSZ010012094.1:0-12095 GCA_028646595.1 Phalanger gymnotis | reverse complement strand
AGGGTGGGTGGGAAGGGAAGAGGGGAGAGAATTTGGAACTCAAGGTTTTAAAAAATAGATGTGCAAAAACAAAAAAAAAAGTTTTTGCCTGCAACTAGAAAATAAGATACACGGGCAATGGGGCATAGAAATTTATCTTGCCCTAGAAGAAAGGAAGGTAAAGGGGATGGAGGGGAATGGGGTGACAGAAGAGAGGGCTGACTGGGGAACAGGGCAACCAGAATATATGCCATCTTGGAGTGGGGGAGAGGGTAGAAATGGGGAGAAATTTGTAATTCAAACTCTTGTGAAAATCAATGCTGAAAACTAAATATATTAAATAAAAAAAGTTAAAAAAATTACTTTGCTAAGTGGTACAAGTTAGAATACATTTTAAGGTTTTCTTAGTGTTTACATTTAGTTAATGAGATGTATTACACTTCTTATTAGCAATCCGTTTATCATACTTAGAAATCATGTTCAAAATAAATTTCTTTAAAAATCTGAAAACTGACCTTGCTAGCTGCCTAATTTTTTGAGTTTACTTTCTTGAAAAATCATTGTTCCCCACTGAGATTTTTCAACAATTTGGATGCTTTAATTTGTTTTTCACTGGTGTCCAATTTACTTAAGTCAGGATGTTTTGATTCAAAATGGCAATGAGGATTATATTCCTTTGGAATTGCTATTATTTCTTGGCAAAAAAGCACAATATTTTGTTTCTCATATAAGTAAACAAGTATCCATTTGTCCACTCTGGATTAAATACTCTATGTTCTGATTCAATCTTCTGTTTCTTTTTATTGCCCACTTTACAAAGACACCCCAAAAACTTTAATGTTAGAATTAAAAAATCTCCACAGCAACTGCTCACATACAAAGAAATACTGAACTGAGTGCCTGACCTGGAGAGAGCTCCAGACACTCATGCAGCTTGGAGGGGTAGGCACACAGCAAGGGAGGAGAAGAAGCCCTCCAGTCGTTGCCCCTCATCGCATGGCTGCACTCACTTTGTTCCTGCTCAATGCCAGTAATGATGAAAAACATAGGAAAAACATAGGACTCTTGCTCGTCTCAGACTAGAGACAGACAGATAGTTGGTTGCCACAGGTGACATGACAAACAGGAGAAAGTGCATGGTGGCAACCTGTCCACTAAGTTATATAACAGGCACAACAGTGACTAGTGGAGGATGGATTAAGTGGGGCATGGACAAAGCACTTGGTCCGTCTTATTTTGTTTTACAACCTCTATGTCTTTTTTTTTGCTGGCTGCCCAAAATCCTTTGTCAGACTGAAAGTGGCCAATGGGCCATGTGTTGTGTAGACCTAGTCAAGCTTGTGGGTGGAACAGCCAAGAAGCCAATATCACAGAATACACAGAGGCTGTCAAGGTATAAAACTAGAAAAGTGGGGTGAGCCAGGCTATGAAGGCCTTTGCATGTCAAATAGAGGATTTTATATTTGATCCTGAAAGTGATAGGGAATCACTAGAGTTGGTTGAATGGGGCTGAGGGGTGACATGGTCAGACCTTACTTTAGGAAGACCAGTTTGAAAGCTGACTGGAAGATGAGCTGCAGTGCAGAAAGAGTTGAGGCAGGGAGACCAATCAACAAGTGTTCAGGCATGAGGTGAGGAAGTCCTGAACTATAGAAATAGCAGTGACATATATGAAAGATGATATGAAGATAAGTTAACAAGACTTGACAACAGATTAGATATTGGCAGGGATGAAGAAAGACAGACGGGGAGGGAGAGAGGGAGAGAGAGAGAGAGAGAGAGAGAGAGAGAGAGAGAGAGAGAGAGAGAGAGAGAGAGAAAGAGAGAGAGAGAGAAAGAGAGAGAGAGAAGATTCCAGAATGACAATTAGAAGAGTGGAAGAAGAGGTACCCTAAACAATAATTGGGAAGTTCAGAATAGGGGAGTATTGAGGATGGGTGGAGATGATGAGTTCAGTTTGGGAAAAATTGAGTTTAAGATGTCTACAATCCATTTAGTTTGAGATGGGCAGTTAGAGATGCAAGTCTGGAGGTAAGAAGAGATGTTAGGTTGAATGAATAGATCTAAAAATCAATGAGAAGTGATGAGATCACCAAACAGAATGGTTTATAGGGTTAAGAGGAGGCCAAGGACAGAGCCCTGTGGAAAACCCAGTTAACAGGCTTAACTTGAATGAAGATCCTGCAATGCAGACTGAGAAAGAGTAGTCCAGAATGGTAAGAGGAGAATCAGGATAATGGAGAGTCATGGAAACCTAGAGAAAAGAGAGTAGAAGAGACTGATCCATGGCACCAAAGTCTGTGAAAAGACCAAGAAGGATGAGGATTGATAAAAGACAATTTGATTTGATAATTCAAATATCACTGATAACTTTGGAGAGAGCAGTTTTAGAGTTTCAGTTGAATGATACAGTCAGAAGTCATACAGTAGAGAGGGAGTGAGAGGAAGGGAACCGGAATTATCATTTGTATGTGGACTTCTCCAAGTGTTTAGCCACAAAAGGGAGAAGAAATATGTGACAACAGGTGGTAGGGATGGGATTAAATTAGGGTTTTTTTGAAAATGGGGGACACATAGGCATGTTTATAGGAAGTAGGGAAGCAGCCAGTAGAGAGGTGGAGAATGAAGATAAGTAAGAAAGTGGGGACGATAGAAAGTACAGTCTGCTAAAGATTGGATGGGGTAGGATCAGGATAGAGGTAGTAGAGGGTTTTGTATTGGCAAAGGGAAGCACCACCTCTTCATGTGAAACAAAGATGAAAGGAGGAAATAGTGGCAGAAGGATGAGAAGAGGAAAAAAGTGAGCTCTTGGGAATGGCTTCAATATTTTTTCCCAGTAAAACATGAGACAAGGTTCTCAGCTGAGAAACTGGGAGGAAGGAGAGCTATGGGAGATTTGAAGAGGGATGGAAAGGTTTGGAAGAACCACTGTAGTGAATAGCATAGTGAATCAATTGGAGAGATATAAAAGAATTGCCTTGCTACTGTGAGAGCTTAGTTGAGATTATGTAACAAATTTGTAATGGATCCAGTCAGCATGGTTTCATGATTTCCTCTGGGAGCAAATGTGGAAATAATTCAAAGATGAGATTTGGCAAGGAAAGCTGAGTGCTAGGATAAAGGATCAAAATACTAAAGAGAAGATGCCAGCATAGAGTTGAACTGGATCATCAAAGGTTCAAGATGGGGAAGAGTTTGAAAAGTATAGCCAGGTTAAGGGTAATGACTTGAGAAAGAGCTGAAGGTTTCAGGGACTGGAAGTCATAGTAAGGATGAAGGATAGAATTTGTTGTTGCAAGGCAGAAGGAGAGGTGGAATGATAAGAGATTGTGATACAATAAGGGAATTTCAGATTTCACAAACATGGAAGAAGTGTATTTGTGAGTGATGGGAGAATCAAAGGCATGAACATCCCTGTGTGTAGCTTATGTGAGGTGGAATGGATTATGACTGAATTGAGGATCTTGGAGGTTAAATTATTTCAAGGAGTCTCTATCTATCTATCTATCTATCTATCTATCTATCTATCTGTCTGTCTGTCTGTCTGTCTGTCTGTCTGTCTGTCTGTCTGTCTGTGTGTGTGTGTGTGTGTGTGTCTGTCTGTCTATCTGTCTGTCTGCCTGTCAATTTGTATATCTATCTGTGTGTGTGTGTGTGTGTGTGTGTGTGTGTGTGTGTGTATGTAAGTTCCCTAATATAAGAGCAAGAGTTGGTGACTAGAGAAAGACTGTGAGCTAGGCACTGAACTAATTGAGGAAAGAGGAGTGTCCTTGAAGTCTGTAGGCAAAAGTTACCAAATTTAATTGGATAGTAAATGTAGATTTAGAGGTTGATGGGTGATGGTAATAGAGGGTGAGCTTGAATGTGGCATTAGGGAACAAGGAGTATTCTAAATCCTCACCTCACCAATGAGTGAGTGGGAATTCATGCATTGGTTTGGAGTAGGTAATCTTTAAGATTCCTTCAAATCATATTCTATGAGTACTTGTGTATAAACTAAAGCAGCGTGCCATCAAGTGAAATTAGTTATGGTCATGGAGTCCACACAAATTTTCATATTAAGGTTAAATATTACACTATTTAAAGATATAAGATTAATAAAAGCACATATTCTTGCTATGGCATGAATCCAATCATTGTGGTGAATAGAAACACATAGCAACCTTTTACTTATATGAGTGATTTCTTTTAGCAATAGGTGGTATATGCTCATACTGTAGCTTAACTAAGCATCACTCTAAAGATTATAGATTAGGTATGTATTGAAAGACTAATATTTCAAAAGAATCATTTTTAAATGGTTCTAAGTGGTTTCGGCAAGTTTGTATTATGTGTATTAAGACAGACTCTTGATCTATTAGAAGTTTAATCTCTATTCTGGTTTATCAGTATCCTAATTTACTCAGGGTACTGAATTTAACATTTTTCTTAGAGTATTGTATTCCATGTATACATATTATATGCACATGTGTGTATATACACATATACATGCATACCTACATATATATATACACATATTAGTAACTTAGTAAAAACTAGTAGAATGGTGACAAGAGACCAAACCACAAAGCAACTTCAAGCTGCATTTCATCAGTTGAGAGGATCACCAAGACTGCATTGCGCAACACCAGCATACTACTACTGTAGACCTGATAGAAATGTCGTGATGATGAATAGGCTGAAATTACCATCAGAATGTGCAGTGTGTGCATATGTTCCTCACTTAATGATTATTTCCAGATAAACTCATTAATGCTGCTCTGACTCAAATTTATCATTTGAGGTTTGAAATATCTTCTCACCAATCATACTCTTACTCATAAAATGCTATTCGCCGATGAGTTGCACTGTTCTATTATAACAAACCAAATGTGAACTAAGTTGTACTGTATGAAAATGACTTGTCATCATATATTGCTTGGTGTAGGTTTAATGTGTGATCTCACTAGGGTCCAGAGCACTCACTGGGATGTTCATTATGTTGCACCTATCGGAGCAAATACCTCCAAATTTTTTTGATTGCATATATCAAGCAATAAAACATTTTTGAGCATATACCCTCAATATATGTATATTTATTTATTTAAATTATGTGCATAAATTACATTATTAAACTTACACAAAACAGAAATTTAAGAAGGATGAGAGAAAGATCAAATAATATTTGATCCTAGAGTCAGTAGGGAACCCCCAGCAGTTTACTCGGTAGAGGAATGCATGATTAGACCTGTACTTTGGGAAAATCACCTTAGTAGCTATGTGAGTGATGTATTAGGCAGAAGAAAGTTTTTTTGGAGGAAAATAGAACAATTAGAAGACTATTGCAATAGTTCAAGTGTTGAAGGTCTAAATGAGGGTTGTAGCTTTGTGAGTGGAGGGAAGGAGATGTATATGAGAGATCTTTGGAAAAAGAAGTGATGAGGTTTGCAATTGACTAGATATGAGGGGTGAGAGTAGGGAGTTCAGAATATTAGCATGGTTGTAAACAAGGGTGATTTGAATGATGATGGTACCCCAGACAGTAATAGAGAAGTTCAGAAAAGGGGTAAGTTTTAAAGGAAAGCTACAGTAATGAAGTCCATAATACAGATCAAAACCCACCCATGGTTCATTCTGTATGACTTTGTCTTGCCAAAAATGAAAAAGATGTAGGTAAGGCTCTTACTTGATACTGCCTCAGACAAAGTGCCAGCTAAAGCCACAAGTTGATCTGGGGAGCAGGAGTTGGTTGGGGAGGTTGGAGATGGAGAATAGGAGAGGCAGGAAATTTTTCCTACAGCTGCTGCTTATGCATAGATTAGGTTATCCGTGAATAGTTCACTTCTACCAAGAAGGACAGTGGTAAGAGGGAGCATAGTTGGGTGAGGGCGAGTGGTGAGCAAAAGGGAGTTAAAAGATTAGAGTAGTTATATGGCACTTAAATAAGCCCATGATTAGTGATCACAGCTAGAGTGGGATGTAATCCATCTTCCTGCTCCCAATTGGTTGTTGAAACACTCTTTGAAATCATGCAACCACTCCTGGGGAATGCATGGTCTCTATTTTTAAGACAATTTCATTAGAGTATAAAATCTTTGTAGGCAAAGATGATACTGATTCTCCTTTGCACCGGAACCGGAAGCGGCTCCAGGCGACACTGACAGGGGAGCTTAGCACAGAGGCAGCCGCGGCGCGAGGACGGCAGGAGTGCAAAGTTACCGGAGGTGGTCACCGCTACCATGAGTCTCTTAAACAAGCCCAAGAGCGAGATGACGCCTGAGGAGCTGCAGAAGAGGGAAGAGGAGGAGTTCAACACCGGGCCCCTGTCGGTGCTCACCCATTCGGTGAAGAACAACACCTAGGTTCTCATCAACTGCCGCAACAAGAAGAAACTTCTGGCCCGGGTGAAGGCCTTTGACAGGCACTGCAACATGGTCTTGGAGAAAGTGAAGGAGATGTGGACGGAGGGACCCAAAAGCGGCAAAGGCAAGAAAAAGTCAAAACCAGTGAACAAAGATCGTTACATTTCCAAGATGTTCCTGAGGGGGGATTCCATCATCGTGGTCCTCAGGAACCCGCTCATTGCTGACAAGTAGTAGAGCCAGAGCCTCCCTTCCCACTCCGACCCTCAGCTCAGCCCAGTTAGGCTCAGGGGTCACTTGTTTTACCTTTTGTGAATAAAACCTTCCTGTTTTTTCAAAAAAAAAAAAAAAGATGATACTGATTTTCATGCTCATACCCCCAGAATCTATCCTAGTGTTTGCATCTCTAGCATACAAATTTAGGCCTATGTGGACACACTGATTTGAATGTTTTGATGAAATTTAAACAATTCCCCTGCTTTAAAAAAAAGTCTGTTCCTGAAAAAAAAAAAATCATCCAGTAAGCCTGAGAAGAAACTGTGTTGCTGCAAGTTGAACCTTAGAGAGAACTTTATCTTTTGAATAGAAGATCATTGCTTAACACAGAAATACCTACCTGGGACAGAAACCCATGGGCAAAGTATAGAGTAGATAATGAGAAAAGCATCACTTGAGCTTTCCTTACTGCATAAAGTATAGAAAGAGGCAGAAATTTGGTAGGATTTCAAAGATGGTTTCAACTACAAAACTGCTTAATTTTAAAATGACAGATGTTTCTACATTGGCAAGTGACATAGGGGTATTTTGAGCCTTCACTTTCTATCAATGTAGAAATTTCTTGAATCGACTTTAAAAATATCTACATGCCCCAATGCCTACCTTTTGCCAAGCTAGATAACTATCTCAGCAGAGCCTTTTCCAATACATGTTTTCATCATGACTTTAGTGAAGAAACTTTTTGGTCAAAAGTTTTCCCCTCTGACTTAATAGATCGTTCTCTCCACAACGAATTTGTTGAGTTATGCAGTCAATTCAATACAGACATTTAAGACGTTCTCTTTCTATTCCCATTTCTATTCAGCAGGCTTAAATAAAAGACAGAATCCAAAATTAGGAATTATAGTCAATTAATTACTTACCAGGTCTGAGGGAGGTCAGCAATAATGATGGCAATTAATGACACAAAGACCAAATGAAGACACAGAGGAGGGGAGAATCTATCTCTGTCATTGAGCACTGTAGAGTTTAAAAACACTCTTTCTGGCAAGAGTTATTAGCCCCTAAGTTTCTGTTGGCAGAGAAAAAAATCACTGCTTCTGACCATACTAGTGGAATCTTCCTGGCTTTTCTTTTTTAACCTAACTCTTGGAGCCCTGGCTACTGCCTCACCCTGAGCATGTGCATTTGTATTATTTGATTTATGAGACTGTTATACTATCTCCAATCCTTCATATTAATAGAGTATTGGATTACCTTGTCCAGGCATGTGAAAAAGTCTAATACCAAACATATCTATAATGCTTTAAAATGCATAAAGCACTTGCCTCAGAAAGGTCCCATAGAACTAGAATATTTGTAGTAACTGTGAACAAACCAGAAGACTACTTTTTGGGGAATGGCTTAACAAAGTATGGACATAAATATAATGGAATGTTACTGTGTCATAAGAAACAAGGGTTATGAAGTATAGAGAGAAGCATTCAAAGACATACAAACTGATACAAAGTGAATTAAGCAGGGTCAGAAAAACAATGTAGACAATTGTTACAACAATGTAAATGGGGAATAAAGAAATGTTAAATTCTAAGTAATTATAATGACTGTGCTTGTTGTAAATGTACCTCCTTTCTTTGCTGCCATGGAAGACTGGGTATTGAACAGTGTAAATATTGTTGGGTTTGTTTCATGTGTTAGTTTAACTTAACTGCCTTCCCCCTTCTTTTGTTTTTCTTTTTTATGATAAGAGAAGGCTCTCCGGGTAGAGTTAGGGAAAGGACATATTGGGAAATGAAAGTGTTATAAAAAAACAAAAGATATCAATTAAAATAATAGTGGGCTTTCCTCATAACAATTCTAAGAATTAGTCGCTAAAAAAGATACCAGATTCCATTAATGTAGTTAATTTCTCTACCAACATGTATCAATTTTCCTCCACATCTTAAGAGATGGCTTCATAAATTACATAAAGTAGTTTATCATGTGGTGGGCCAATTGTGTGGGGACAATGACCTCCAAATTTAGCTAAGCTGTCTCTCAGATAATAGAAATATTATTGATCTCTGAGCCTGTATTCAAAGCCCTTCCAACTTGGTTAGCTCTGAGAGCTTGCACACCACTTGCATTCTCATCATGATTCTAAGTTCAACTCTACACTACAATGAAGCTTTGGTGGGTGTGGGTCTTTAGAGGAGGGTGTGGCAACCATTACAAATACTATTATTCTTTTTTATGGATGAAGAACCCAATTCAGAAGTGTGAAGGGATTTGCTGAAAATCAAAAAGCTTGTAAGTAGTAGGGGCAGAAGACTAAATAGTTCTAATTCTGGCTCCACAAAAATAGCTATCTCAGAAAGGCAAGGATAAAAAAACAGAATCTTGGTTTCTCTGAGTCAGAAGGGTGCTCAGGAACCATCTATTACAACTTGGACCCCAAGAAAAACACCTGGACAAATCACCAAAAAAGTGACCTTTGCGTGAAGCATCCAGGGAGAAACTACTTCCCAAGTTAGCCTATTTCATTAAAGGATAGTGGTGCTCTAGGCCAGTGGTATCAAATTCAAATAGAAATGGGGGCACTAACTCATAAGGACCCCTTAAGGCTATATATTGACTTAGTGTTTAAGTATAACATTATCTGCATTTCATTGTATTTTGTTAAATATTTCTGAGTTACATTTTAATCTGGTTTTGGCTATATTAGAGAATGTGTGGCTAAATGGCCCAAAGCTGCATGTTTGCCACATTGCTCTGCTATAGCTCTCTAACACTGTAAGTTGCAGTGATGGTATTGACTTGCTTTTGTAGAGGGAGTTTCCTTGCCTGGGAGTCTCCTAAACCAAGGAAATAACAAATCTAGCCCCATTCTTATCTATATTAGGAAGTTTTTCTTTGTAGCAAGTCAAAATTCTCCTCACTGCAACTTCTACTCTTGGTTCCTTGATCTGCCTTGCGGGGCAGAAAAAGACCAATCCTACCTCTATGTAGTAGTCCTTGAAATACATGAATAGAATTATCATCCTCCTCTATCCCCTTAGTTTTTTCTTGTGCAAGTTAAACAACTCTACTTTCTTCAAACTCTCCATATGGTCACTATATGACAGGAAGTCAATAGTCTTTGCCATCCTATTGTCCTCTAGACATTGCGGCTTCTCCTGTGCCTTTCTTAAAATGTAGAATTCAGAAGTGATTTCAATATTCTGCTTGGGCTGATGAGACCAGAGTTCAGAAGAGTAATCACCTCCCTAGTTCTGGACACTATGCATACATTAGCTTGTTTTCTCTAAAATTTGGGGAGAGAGAGTTCCAATCACCTCTACCTTCTCAAAGTCCTATACTGATGCACAGTGGCATGGAGGTGATGCTGAGTTGCTGAAATCTATGCAGAAACTCCAGAAGGTTCAAGAAAGTTTGGAACAACTTTGAATTTTGTCTCAGGAAAAGACTGTCTGCTTTCTGGGAACTAGCCTAGAGAATCATCACTAGAAGGATAGGCAAACTGTGATGAATTGCTTGAACAAAGCAATCCATGAAGCAAATAAAAATGCAAATGCGTTTGATCAACTAAGTTTCCACTCCAGTTCTTTAGCAGGCTGGCAAGAAAGGGGGACAGAAGCTACTAAGAACCATACAGCTTTTAGACCATCAATTAATATTAATTGTTCTTGCTATACCAAATGTGATCATTTTCCATTGTACAAGGGGAAATATTGCTGGAGGAAATAAACTATGTCATTCTCAACATTTTCCTGATGAATAAAAACAGAAGTCAAAGGGATGTTGCAGGTCAACGAAAGGATAAATCTACAAGTTTGCCTTGGAGAAGCAAATAAAGGAGTTTATGGACTTGGTTTTGTCCTATGTCCAAAGGCAATAGGAAATATCATTTCATGGAATATTGTGTCAACTTGTATTTTATCAATCATGACAAATATTTGTAAAAAAATCAGCACAGGAATAATTATAGCATATCTGACAATAACATTTACAGTGAATAAGGAGGTAGAGAAAACCTGTAAAGAATTAACTGAAACTTCCCAAATTAAATAACAATGTACTTGATACTAAGCAAAAAAGAAAATATATGAGGAGAGGAGGATGGCAAAAAAAAGTTGAAAATATTTCTCAGGAGAAAAATGATGAGATAATCTTAAGCTATACACTGAAGCCTCATAACTATATAAATCTATCTTTAAGAAAAGAATCAGGAACAAAGTCAAGATGGCAGCTAGAAAGCGGGACACCTGTAAAAAATTTCTCTGAACAAATTATAGAGCTGTGGAACCCACAAAATAGCAGAAGGAAATAGGTCTCCAGCCCAGGAGACCCTGGATGGTCGCCAGGAAGGGTCTATTGCATAGTGCTTGGTGCAGAGCATGGCCTGTGCCAGGACAGACCAGACCCTGAGTCAGCCAGCTGGAACAGGCTTTGGGGCCACAAATCAGTGAGCTGTGGCAGTTAGCAAACTTCTCAACCCACAAACACCAAAGATCAGGTTAGAGGGAAACTGCGGGATTGAGTTCAGAGCAGTCCAGCCACCAGACCTGAGGTGGTGCAGTGGTGGCGGTGGCAGTAGCAGGAAACCCCTGAGGCTGCTTCCAGAGCTACAGTGTCAACTGCTTCCTGAGTCCCTGGCTCACACAGTGGGAGGAATCTAGCAGCAGGTCAGAGTGGGAATGCAAGGAGCGATTTGTGGGCACAAAGGCAGATTCTCTTGCTGTGCCCTGCTTGGATCTGTATTGTGGTCCTGGTTGGTGGTTCTTGGGGGAGGAGGAGCACTGCTGTTACAGAGCCTGGAGTGATGGTGGAGTAAAAGTAGCTCTGAAAACAGCAGTGCTTGGACCCTAAAGCTTGGGACAAAGTACTCTCTTCTCTACAAGCAGTCATATGCTGACAAAAAGCTCAAAGGATAAGTAGTTGACTGGAAACATGAACAGGCAGTGAAAACAAACAGACTCAAACTCAGACTCAAACTCAAACTCTAGATTCCATTTTTTGGTGACAAAGAATATCTAAACATACAGCCAGAAGAAGTCAACAAAGTCAAACAGTCTCCATCAAAAGCCCTCAAGAAAAATATGAATTGGTCTCAGGCCATGGAAGAGCTCAAAAAGGATTTGGAAAAGCAAGTAAAAGAAGTAGAGGAAAAATTGGGAGAAGAAATGAGAGTGATGCAAGAAAACCATGAAAAACAAGTCTATGACTTGCTAAAGGAGATCCCCAAAAATACTGAAGAAAATAACACCTTAAAGAACAGACTAACCCAAATGTCAAAAGAGCTCCAAAAAACCAATGAGGAGAAGAATGCCTTGAAAGGCAGAATTAGCCAAATGGAAAAGGAAGTCCAAAAGACCACTGAAGAAAATACCACCTTAAAAATCAGATTGGAGCAAGTGGAAGGTAAGGACTTTATGAAAAATCAAGATACTATAAAACAGAACCAAAGGAATGAAAAAGTGGTAGGCAATGTGAAATATCTCATTGGAAAAATCACTGACCTGGAAAATAGATCCAGGAGAGAGAATTTAAAAATTATTGGACTACCTGAAAGCCATGATC
>JAQQSZ010012093.1:0-12095 GCA_028646595.1 Phalanger gymnotis | reverse complement strand
CAAAGTCTGAGACTGAATCTGGGTGCGTTTTCTCTGCCTGGCCATGTTCCCAGCCAACTACTTGACCCTTGAGTTTTTCATTGCAGTATGACTGCTTGTAGAGTAAAGAGTACTTTGTTCCAAGCTTGAGGGGCTGTGCTGTTGTTTTCAGAGCTATTTCTATACAGCCAGCTCTGCCACACCAGCACTCCTCCTTCTCCAAGAACCGCCAACCCCAACTTGACTCAGATCTTAAGCAGATTCTGCACTCCTGCTCTGATCTGCCACTTAATTCTTCCTACCAGGTGGGCCTGGGGCAGAAGCAACTTCAGCTGTAGCTCTGTAGCTGCACTACCTCTGCTGCCCCTGGGGCAGTGGCTGAACTGTGAACTCCTTTCACTCCCAGCAGCTTTTCCCACTAACCTTCTCTGTTGTCTTTGGTGTTTTTGGGTTGAGAACTGCCATAGCTCACTGATTCAGGGGCTAGGGCCTGTTCCACCCAGCTCCTGGTCTGGTTGGTCCTGCCGCTGCCCACACTGGGCTCTGTTCTGCTCCACTCCCAGCGCCCAATAGACCTCACCCAGTGACTATCCAGGCTGTCCTGAGCTGGAGCCCTGCTTCCCTCTGCTATTTTGTGGGTTCTGCAGTTCTAGAATTTGTTCAGAGACATTTTTAATAGGTTTTTGGAGGGACTTGGCAGGGAGCTCACGCAAGTCCCTGCTTTCCAGCCCCCATCTTGGCTCTGCCTGACTCTAAAGATTAAACAGGGTCTGAAGCAGCTGACATCGGAGGTAGGCAGCTGTTCCAAGACCCCCTGGATGAGAAGAAGATGACAGCTGATGTTGACCACCAACCTAAGAAACACTGTAGGCCAAGTTTGAAGTTAGTCCCTCTATGAACAAGCCTTTTTTTCTCCTTGCTTAATCAATCACTTAATGTCCATGGAAGTAGTAGTTTTTTTTTTCTTTCACTTTTATGTTGTACTTATCTCCTTAACTTGTGATTAATGAAAATTTTGCAATTTAAGGTAAAAGTTCCTGGGACTATAATTTGTTTTGAGCTTTGATTACAGGGATAGTTGTCTGAATTGTCACAAAGCCAACAAGAGAAAATGTCATGTGTGGCAGTTTGAGGACTGCTAAGGTGGATGTTTGCTCTTGGGAAAGGTTGTAAGGACAATTTAGGAGAAAGCCTAGATAGGATCCTCTTGACTTTATTTCCCCACTGTATTATTTCTTTTCTAGAAAGGAAAATTCCCGCCTGGTTAATCCTGTATGTTGCTTTAACACTGTGTAACTACATGATTGGCTATCAGATCTAATTCATGCCTGGAATCGAACAGAGCTAAGGGAATTTTCCCCCTGCTATATGATAACTATGTCCTTCTTTTTTTATAGCAAATTTCTATAATCAAAAAATTTTTTGAAATCATGTTTCAAATGCATGTTCCTCATCAGCCTTCAAGGATCATTCCAACCTTTTTGGCTGAAAGGAGGGAAGGAGAAAGGAATTTATAATTTTCATATTAAGCAACATGATATGTGAAATGAACATATTCATAATTTAGTTTTCTCAAGAGCTGCTGCTCTGGCTCAGGAGTCAGAGCTCACAATGCAACTTAAACTGATTAATCAAAACTTTGACAATGCTCATAATTGCTGACCTTAAGTGAAACAAATCAAATATTGTAAAACTTGTTGCCATCACTGAACTCTGGTTCTGTGCTTTGGGGGATATGGTCATGATCCCCAAAGACTTGACTCCAGAATTGTTGTAATGTGGGGCTTGTGGGTTTCTTATGGGAGACCACTAAATGATTATAATGCACCTTCATCTCTCCTTCCCCACTTGTGATTTAAGTATATAACCTGTGCTTTTACTTCAGCTAAGAGAACATTCCTCATTCTGAAATGGATTAATTAAACTACTTGATTACTGGCACTCCTTTCTGTAGGCCTGCTTTGGGTAGCTCTGAACATTCTCGGGTTAGAGACTGGCTCAGTAAAAATTCTGTTAACAAGACTAATGAATTGGGCATGCAACTAAAAAAGCTAGGAAATAAACAAATTAAAAATCACCAATTAAATACCAAATTAGAAATTTTGAAAACCAAAGCAGAGATTTAAAAATTGAAATTAATAAAACCATTGAACTGATAAATAAAATTAAGAGCTGGCTTTATGAAAAAAAAGAATAAAATAGGTAAACATTTGGTTAAATTGATTTTTAAAAAAAAAAGGAAGAAGAGAAATAAAAAGGGTGAATTCACCACCAATGAAGAAAAAAATTAAAACAATAATTAGGAGATATTTTGCCTAACTGTATGCCAATAAATCTAACCATTGAAGTAAAATGGATGAAAAAAGTTACTCAGATTAATAGAAGAAGAAATAAAATACTTAATTAACCCCATTTCAGAAAAAGAAATTGAACAAGCCATCAATGAACTCCCTAAGAAAGAATCTCCATGGCCAGATGGATTCACAAGTGAATCCTACCAAACATTTAAAGAACAATTGATACCAGTACTATATGAACTATTTGAAAGCATAGGCAAAGAAGGAGTCCTGCCAAATTCTTTCTATGATAAAATGTGGTGTTGATACTGGGAAGAGTCAAAACAGAGAAAGAAAATTATAGACCAATTTCCCTAATGAATAGTGATGCAAAAATTTTAAATAAAACATCAGCAAGGAGATTACAGAAAAATTATCATAAGGATAATACACTATAGCCAGGTGGGATTTATACCAAGAATGCAGGGCTGGTTCAATATTAGGAAAACTATCAGCATAATTGACCATATCAATAACAAAACTAACAGAAATATGTGATTATCATAGGCACAAAAAGCTTTTGACAAAATACAGTCCCTATTCCTATTAAAATACTAGAGAGCATAGGAATAAATGGAGTTTTCCTTAAAATGATAAGTAGCATCTATCTAAAACCACCAGCAAATATCATATGTAATGGAGATAAGCTAGGAGCATTTCCAATGTGATCAGGGATGAAAAACAGATGCTCATTACCACCACTGTTATTTAAAAATGTTAGCTTTAGCAATAAGAGAAGTAAAAGAAATTGAAGGAATTAGAACAGGCAAAGGAGAAACAAGGCTTTCACTCTTTGCAGAGGACATGATGGTATACTTAGAGAATCCTAAAGAATCAAGTAAAAGCTACTTGAAATAATTAACAACTTTATCAAAGTTGCAGAACATAAGATAAGCCCACATAAATTGTTGGCATTTCTATATTACTAACAAAGCCCAAGAGATAGAAAGGGAAATTCCATTTAAAGTAACTGCAGACAACATAAAATATTTGGGAGTCTACTTGCTGACACAAACCCGGGATCTATATTGAGAACACAATTACAAAACACTTTTCATGCAAATAAAATCATGTCTAAATTAATTGGAAAAATATCATTTGTTCATGGGTAGACCAAGCTAATATAATAAAAATGATAATTCTACCTAAACTAATTTACTTATTTAGTGCCATACCAATAAAACTACCAAAAAATTATCTTATAGAGCTAGAAAAAATAACAAAATTCATCTGAAAGAACAAAAGGTCCAGAATATCAAATAAATAAATGAAAAGAAATGCCAGGGAAGGTGGCCTGGCATTACCAGACCTCAAACTATATTATAAAGCAGCAATCATCGAAACTGCTTGGGACTGTCTAAGAAAAAAGAGTAATGTGGATTAGGTTAGGTACACAAGACACAGTAGTCAGTGACTATAGTAATCTACTATTTAATAAACCCCAAAACTCCAGCTTCTGGGATAGGAACTCATTATTTGACAAAAACTATTGGGAAAATTGGAAAACAGTATAGCAGAAACTAGGCATAAACCAACATCTTATAAAGACAAAATAGGTACATGAATTAGACATACAAACTAGGAGAGCAAGGAACATTTACCTGTCAGATATATGGAGAATGGAACTATTTATAACCAAGCAAGAGATAGAGAACATTATGAAATGCAAAATGGATAATTTTGATTACACTAAATTAAAAAGTTTTTGTACATACAAATCCAGTTCAACTAAGATTAGAAGGTAAGCAGAAAGCTAGGAAACAATTTTTACAATCAGTGTCTCTGACAAAGGCCTCATTTCTAAAATACGTAAAGAACTGATTCAAATTTATAAGAATACAAATCATTCTCCAATTGATAAATGGTCAAAGGATATGAATAGGCAGTTTACAGATGAAGAATTTAAAGTTATCACTAGTCATATGAAAAAATGTTCTAAATTACAATTGATTAGAGAAATGCAAATCAAAACAACTCTGAGGTACCACATCATACCTATCAGATCAGCTAACATGACAAAACAGGAAAATGATAAATGTTGGAGAAGATGTGGGAAAACTGGAACACTAATGCATTATTGGTAGAGTTGTGAACTGATCTAACCATTCTGGAGAGCAATTTGGAACTATTCCCAAAGGGTTATATAATTGTACGTACCCTTTGACCAAGCAATACCACTTCTAGGTCTATATCCCAAAGAGATCGTACAAATGGGAAAAGAACCTACATTTACAAAAATATTTATAGGAGCTCTTTTTGTGGTGGTCAAGAATTGGAAATTGAGGGGATGCCCATCAATTGGGGAATGGCAGAACAAGTTGTGGTATATGAATGTGAAGGAATACTACTCTTCCATAAGAAATGATGATCAGGCAGACTTGAGAAAAGCCTGGAAAGACTTACACGAGCTGATGCTGAATGAAGTAAGCAGAACCAGGAGAACATTGTATGCAGGGACAACATTGTACAATGACCATCTTCGATGGACTTAACTTTGATAGTCCTAAGCAATACAAGGATCTAAAACAATTCCAAAAAACTCATGATGGAAAATGCAATCCGTATTCAGAGAAAGAACTATGGAGTCTGAATGCAGATTGAAGCATGATATTTTCTCTATTTTTTGGTTTATTTTTCTTGTGGTTTTTCCCTTTGGTTGTAATTATTCTTTACAACTTGACATGTGGAAATATGTTTAATATAATTGTACATTTATACCCTATATCAGCTTGCATGCCATCTTGGGGAGACAGAAGTGGAGGAAGGGGGAGAAAATTTAGAACTCAAAATCATATAGAAATGAATGTTGAAAAATAAAAATAAATAAATAAATAAAACAAAAAAAAACCACAAATATTCTCTGTCTTCTGTTACTTCAAAGACAAGCAACTAAAATTATGACTTGTAATTAATAGGCACTTTAAATGTTTGTTGAACACATTGGAATTCTTCAGTCTGGAAAGGTAGAGAGGCTGAGAAGCGCTGTGAGATCTATAAAATTATGGTCCCTTTATAGCTTCTGTGATAAGCCATATTGTGAGTGTTTTGGAAATATAAATCAGTACAAACTTGAAATACAAGCACAGTGTCCAGTGTTAGCACTGGCATTTAGTAAGTGCTTAATAGATGTTTATTGATTAAATGTAATAAATTTCCAAAAGGCTTAAGTTCATGGATGATGCACATTGCAAATTACTATGGATAACTGAAACCATTTAAAGTTTAACTTCTAAAATATTTTTTTATATAGGTATCAAGGCATCTGATATAGGATTTAAATTTAGTTCCTATTATCTGATTAAGTTTTTATTTCCTATTCTTTTATCTGATTAAGATAAAATTTTGGAAGTCACCATACATACATATGTAATACATATGTAGGTATCATTATTATTGTGAAATATAGACATGTTTGTATATACATATGTAGATATTTACTGACCTGTATAGCTGTCTATAGAAATATTTTCTCATAAACATTTATTTCTGTCTCAAATTCTATAATCTATACCCATAACTTGTTATTGTTTTTTATTAGACCTGTGATTTCAGTAGACTTCGAGAATTTCCTGTGGTATTGAAAAGTTGTTATTTGCCCAGAATCACTTATCCATCAATGGTCAGAAACAGGACTTGAACCTAGGTCTTCTTGACTGCAAGACTAATGCTCCCGTGCCACTATGTCTATCTGTCAAGTGATGCTCCCTTAACTAAGGATCCTCTCTGTGTTTTTGTCTACATTGCTAAGAACCAGTGCTTTGGGGATACAACATCTAGATTACTCATGTTGTCCTCTGAATTTAATAATAGCTATAGTTTATTAATAGATATTAATACTTAAAAATTAAAACAATAAGAAATATGTTGGGAAATTTGCCTCACATATGAAAATAAAACACATTGGAAAACTTTTTTTAAACATTTTTTTTACTTTAGTAGATCTTTGTGACATCAGGGTATACAATAACTACAAGATAGAATATGTCTTTGCTAATGCAAAGGACACTTCAATAAATGCTGGACAATCCCCTTTTGTGTTATATAAATATGGAATGGTGAGCATGAGCACCGAGCTTCTCTAAGTCTTCTCTTTCTAGTTTGACTTGATGTAATGACAAGTAGGGTGAGACTTGTTGTTGTCTTTTGTTTTGGAGTACTTCTCAGCACTTAAGGAAATCAAGTGCTTTTGAGTCTTGCCTTTGTTTGAATCAAGAGTCATTGTTGGAAAAAATATATATGATGTGGTGCTGGTGATTAAAGATTATTCCCATACCCTTTTGCTAAGGTGCTAAGCCCCAGGGTCCTAAACAGGGTATTTAAGCTCTAAGGTTGGCATTTTGTTTTTGGGAGCACACTCATTGGAAGAGTGTTGGTGATTTAGCCAGACAAGACTCTGGGTAGCTGTTAAGGAACTCCCTGGCTTTGAAAAACCCAGATGTTGGTGCTTCTCTCTCTGGTATCTATGTATGTGATATCTTGGACAGACAGCTAGAAGCCTGTCTGCTGATCTGTGTAATTTTGCTCTGTCTATATAATTTCTGCTTTAATTTTTGTTTGTATTTTCTCTGAAATTCAGGGCGCTGACTTTCTCCCCTGAACTAAGTAAATGATATATGTATGTTTAATTAAAGTGAGATTGTAAACCCCTTAAAGTTGCTTTCCTTAGAAAAGCGGATCAAAAAACCTGTGCCAGTAGCCCTCCTGTGTGCTGGTGTTATTGGCCTTACAGAGTCACAATAGTGGCAAGTAGCATTGTTCTTACACTCGATCATCCCAATTTGGATTCTCACTGGCAGGTCAGGGTGCCCAGATAGGGTAGCCATGCTCCTGCAACTCCCACTCATGGTCTTAGAGGTTATATTTATGAGGCAAAACTACATGTCCACTACTAACAGGTACTGTTCCTGAACAGTGTGCTTTCCATTTAAACCGTTCAGCCAAAATGATAACATTAACTCTTAGTCATGAAACATTTATTACACAGAGTTCCCAGAATGGCCATTATAGTCCACTCTTGAACATGAGTCACTCTCTCTCACCATTGTATATAATACATGTGTACAATGTACAGAGTATACACAACCTACCTCCACTTAGAGGATTTGGCACAAACATAAAGAATCCTAGCCAGGAGACACATGCATAGGGATACCCATGCACCCAGAGCAACTTATGACTATACTTATACTTGATATTCTTGGTCTCCTTGTAGAACAGTCTGCACTGAAGTCAACTGCTGGGTGGGTGTGTCCATAAGACAAAATGGGCACTTGAGGAGTTTGGCTTTTGTTTATTTTGTTTACTTTGAGTGAAAGGCACTTCAGGAGTTTTGGCTTTTGTTTATCTTGAAAATACTTTCAGCTGTTAAGTGCTAAGCCCCCGGCCCAAAGCCCTATCAGGTGTGAAACCTGTGTGGGCATAGATTAATGACTTAAGAGGGGCCAACTCGGGAACCAATGGTCTCTGGTCTCTGGTCCTTGAGGTGGGGCGTGAGAACGCCAGAGGCTTGGCTGAGAGGATAGGCAAGAAACTACAGCTGAAGCCAAAACAGAGCCAACCCGTGTGTGGACCCAGGAGTTCGAGCGAGGACTTGAGGCCAGCGAATGTGATTTATGCCATCTTATTTTTCTGTGGGCTCCTGGTTACTCTTGTGAGGCGGGCCTACTGGGCCTGGAGGCTTGTGATCGCAATATTGGAATGGGGAGGTTGGTTCATGAATCTGTCACTCTGGGGCCTAAATAAATGTTTTGATGCCATCTACTTAGAGAATTCTATATACCTTGTGATTTCGAACCATTCAAATATATATATGATTATATTTGAGATCATAAATTCGGCCTTCCTACTACAGTGGGGTCAACTTACCAGTGACTTTTCTACTCAATTTATTCCTTGGCTGGGCTGTAAGGCAGTGTTATACTCTTTTAGGAGAAACAGTTCCCTGAAGCCTGAGATCTGCAGAGTGACTCAAGTCAGCTAACTTGGCTGGACTTTGAGGAGTTTCTTTCTGTCAAACCATACGTGGCAGTAAAAGGGCAAGGCATGTTCTGTCTAGGAGCATCCCACACAGATCATTCCAATGCCCAGAGACTAAAAATGTGAGAACCCAGACCCAAACTGGGGCATCACGACTTCGTGTAGGGAGAGTAAACAGGTATCTACTGATAACTTAGTCACTTACTACCTAGATCTGTGTCACAACAGCATGGGCTGAGGAGAAAATCTGCATCTAGGAGTGGTGTTCTAGTGTAGTAAGAGATGAAGGGCCCCAAACTGTATAATAGGCAAGAATAAAGTTCAGAGACAAGCAGCAGCTGTGCGGCTCTGATCTCAGGAGCAGACCTGGGCCTCTGCCCCAGTCTCTAGTCCAATCTGAAGCATACAGTGAAATAATTAGGGCAGGAATCCCATACCAAAGGGAAGTATTCAGTTCTGTCACTCTAAACCTTCGAAGCTTGTTAGCTGGCTGATAGTGGCTGAAATCAGTAGCAGTCTTCTGGAACTTCCAGTCAGGGACAGGTCCACAGGAATGTTACTCAGACCCAGACTTGGGTGAGGAACTTGCTAAATTCAAGACAGGAAGGCAGTGACAAGATTTTGCCCTGTATCAGACTAGAACTTACAGGGCTCCTCCTGAGGTATCCCAGAGACTTTAAAATATCACAAAACTCAACCCCCCTCTCCTCACCCAAGAAAGCAACAGAAGGACTGAAGAGGAAATAATCTCAGACCAGATATTCTTTTCCAAAAAAGCACAGATTCCAGACCTAACATAAAGACCAAAGTCAACAGGAAGGCTGGAATAATGAAAAAATAAAAAAAGAATCCCACCAGAGAGGACTATTATGGTGACAGGCAAGCCCAATGAGTGAATTCAATAGAGAAGAGTGACTTCAAAAAACTTCAGGCAAAGACAAAAAAAACAAAAAACAAACAAACAAACAAACAAAAAAAACAACCCAGCTTGAACACAAGTCCAGCCAGAATGCCTGGAAGATGAAGCAAGAATGAAAAGAAAAGGCAAAAAAATTGTTTTAAAAACCAAATGACAGTAGTAGAGGAAAAAATGAGAAAAGAAACAAGAACTATGGAAAAAAAAAAGATTTGGAAAGAGAAATAACAGCCTGGAACAAAATAGACAAAACCTTACCCAAGAAAAAGTTACCTGAAAATTAAAATTAGAATTGACCAAAGGGAAACAAACCATAAACCATATGAAACCAATAGAAATGTTAAAACTAATTCAAAGAACTGAAAAAAATAGAAGAAAATTTAAAGAAAACAAAAGGCGAAAACAAATCAAGGAAAGATAATTTAAAAATCATTGGACTACCTGAAAGCTATGACCAAAAAACAAAAAGGATCTAGACGTCCAACTACCAAAAAATTGTAAAAGGAAACTACTCAGATTTCTTAGAATGAAAGTACAAAGTAGAAAAATAAAGTACTCATGCCATCTTCTGAAAGACACCACAAAATGAAAATTCTCTGGAGCATAACAGCTAAAATCTAAAGCTTTCAGGTCAAAGAAAAAATACTGCAAGTGGTCAGAAAGGAAGAATGCAGATATTGAATAACCACATGCAGGACCACACAAAATTTAGCAGCCACAGCTATAAAGAAGTGGAAAGCTTTGAATACAACATTCCAGGAGACAAAAGACCTAGGCTTACAATGATAAATTACTTACCCAAAAAGACAGGATAATACTGGGGGTGAGGGAGGGGAGAAGAAGTGTAAATCTTAACAAAATAGAAGACTTCCAAACATTTCTGATGAAAAGACCAGAGCTTGGTAGAAACTTTGACATATAAACATAGGTATCAAAAGAAGCAAAAGATGGAAAAACTCTATATTTTAATATAGAGAGATTATATGTGTATCCCTTCAGAACTTTATCATCAGGGATCATAGAAGAAGCTTAATTAGACAGAGGACCAGGGTGTGTCTCTGATATGTCTTAAATAAGAAAGGGCAAGGGAAGGGAAAATGAATATGCTGAGATGGGAGGAGAAGAAAGAAGAAAGAAGGGGAAATTATCTTACTAATTGAAGTGTGGAAATAGAAGCCCACACAAACAAGGATGAAGGGTTTAGGGGTGGGGATTGAGCAACACTGGAACCTTACTCTTATCTGAACTAGTCAAAGGAGGGAAGAATGCACAGACACAAACATTTCACTCAACAGAGAAACAGGAAGGAAAGGAGAGAAGAAAGGGGGAAAAAATAAGAAGAGTAGATTAAAAAAGAAATTAGTCTTAAAATAAATTCTTAAAGAGGGGGTGAAAAACAAAGAGAAAAAAGTATAATTGAATAGGATGGTGCAGCAATAAACAATTAAAAGTAACAATGAAATTTGAATAAGATGAACTCACCAATGAATCAGTGAACATTTATTAAATGTCTACTATGTGCCAGGCACTGTGCTAAGTTCTGGGGATATAAATAGAGGGAAAAGATAGTACCTGGCATTAAGAAGCTTACAATCTAATGGGGGAGACAAAGTCCAAACAAATATATACAAAGTAAGAAATAATCAACAGAGGTAAGGTGCTTGAATCAAGAGGGGTTAGAGAAGGCATCCAATAAAAGAATGGATTTTAGTTAGGGAACCAAGAAAATAAGTGGGCAGATATGAGAGGGGAGAGAGAGAGAGTGAGAGGGAGAGGGAGAGAGAGAGAGAGAGAGAGAGAGAGAGAGAGAGAGAGAGAGAGAGAGAGCATGGGAAATAGCCAGGGAAATGGAGGTGAGAGACAGATTGTCTTATTCATGGAGGCAAGCGTCACCGGATTAAAGAGTATAAATGTAGAAATAAGTTGTAATACTGGAAATGTAGAAGGGAAGGGCAGATTATGAAAGGTTTTGAAGGCCAAACAGAGCATTTTATATTTGCTCATAGAAGTAATAGGAAGCCCTTGGAGTTTATTGAACGATGGGGATTAGAGGAAGGTGGGTGACATGAGCAGATCTGCACTTTAGGAAAATCACTTTAGTATTTGAATGGAAGATGGATTGGAGTAGAGAGAGAATTGGGACAGGCAGACCTATCAGCAGGCTATTAAAATAATACAGCTGTGAGAAGATGAGAGCCTGCTGTAGAGTGGTGACAATATCAGAGGAGAGAACAGGGTGTATTTGAGAGATACAGCAAAGGTGAAGTCATCATAACCTGGCAACAGACTGGATATGATGTGTGTGTGGGGGGAGGTGGAGGAGAGGGGGATTGAGAGATAAGGGATTGGGAAAATAGTCTTTCTTTCTATCTATAAAATAGAAGAGGATAGGAGTATAGATTAGAAAAAGAGCAGATTTCAACAATATATCATTTATTAAGAGCACACTTAAAACAGAAAGTAGCAAAGTTAAAATAAGGGTCTAGAGCAAAATCTTTTTCTGAAGGGAAAAAAAAGGCAGGGGCAGGAATCATTATCTTTGATCAAGCAACAGCAAAAATGGACCTGATTAAAAGATAACCAGAAAAACTAAATTTTGCTGAAAAGTATCATAGATAATGAATTACTACTAATACTTAATCTATATGCACCAAATGATATAGAATCTAGTTAAATGAGTTGTAGTGTAAATACATAGTAAAACTAATAGTGGAAAACCTTAATTTATACCTCTTAGATCTATATGAATCTAATAAAAATAATAAAGAAAGAAATGAAGCACCTGAAAAGAATTTTAGAAATATTAGATAAGATACAACACTGGAGAATTGTAGTAGGAAGGCCGAATTTATGATCTCAAATATAATCATGTATATGTTTGAATGGTC